>JAJONQ010001789.1:0-28793 GCA_036250385.1 Solanum microdontum | reverse complement strand
CATGATAAAACACATAAAAACCAGTATAAAAAGGCCCTAGACACACACAACTTGTAAGTGAAATGCATTAGAAATACCGTAAATTCACGGTATATCAAGTACAGGGCATCTTCAGGCGGCTGTTGACAGACCTCACTTAGAAGATCAGTGATCGTTTCGAACTCAAGGGTGAGCTAGTTCTTCCGGGCTGCCGTGAGTTCTCTTTATGTTTATGTCCATATTTCGGACTTAGACTTTCTAGTTAGTTGTTAGTACATTAGTTTGGGGTTGTAACCCTTCTGGTTTAGACTTATGGATCTTGTTAGAGTTTTGGTACATACTTTCAGGTTCTAGGTGTTACTTCCACATTTGTTGGAGTTGTTAGACTATTGTTTGGAGTTTATGGAAACTTCGTATTCCTTTCCTTAGCATTTAACTTGCTTCCGTAACTTAAATGCCTTAGTATTTGATTAAGTTGGTTAGCTAATTAGTATAACTGGTTCTCCCATCGGAGGGTTAGTGTGGGTGTCAATCATGATGGTCTGGGTCGTGTCAATTTTAGTGAGAAGATCTTGTTAAATTGATAATACATTGGTGATATATATAATACTTTAATTTAAAGTATGGTGTTATAACAAGTCATATGAACTTTTTTTCGTATAAATAGTAAATAAGTAAAACAAAAGGGCAATGGTTATATAGTAATAACTATTTTTGAAGAGAACTTCCTAATATTCTAAATCACACAAGTACCATTGATAAATAAAATCATTCTTTTGTCTTGAACGTCAAAAACACAAATTATTACAGTTCTCTAACTCTTGAGAAGTTAAATAAATTTGGAAAAAGATATTCAGAAGCATATATTTACATCACAAGAGAAATTGTTAAAAAAATAAATAAATTTAGACTACATCATGTTAACTCCATATATTGGAACATTATATACTAATGTATATATTAAGAAAAAAAATAATTATTATATTATCAAAATTATTTTTCTCAAGTACTCGAGGTTATGGAATAAACCCTCTTAGGATAGAACGAGTTACTTCATCAGAATAGTGGTACCCCATATTCCGCTAAACTTCGAACTCACTCAACGAAAATAGATCACACAAAATTTTTTAAAATGCAAGAAGAAGAAGAGAAGAAGATTAAAAAATATTGTGGTTGAAAAATGAGAGGATGCCCCTCTATTTATAGTCAAAAAAGGGTAGTATGAATAAGTGTTTCTTGTGTGTCTTATCTGAAAAGTCATGACCTTTCTGAGAAGTCACACCCTTTGGAAAAATTACAACTTATTGAAAAAGTAACAACTCTTTGGAAAAGTAACAACTCACCAAAAAATCACAATTCTTCGAAAAAAGTAACAACATATTAGAAAAGTCACAACCTAAATTAGGGATATTATAATAATTTAACATTCAAGTTAGGAGTTCATGCTTTTAAGGTAATACAAATAGATATTTTTGGTGTCAAATCTGATTTGGGTAAGTTTTACAATCCTAAAATACTCTTAGGGATTTGAGAGGAGTTCAAGAAGAGGAAAAGAGGTGAAAAGGAAAAACGATCAACGTTTTTCCTAATTGAGGATTTGTTTCACCCAATTAGGTATGTAAGTTTTCATAGTGTTTTGTTCATTCACCCACACACCAATAATGATTTACATATTCGAATTTATCCATAAAGATTGGGAAGTTTAAGTTCTTGATGAGTGTTCTTGAAGTGTTGTTCTTCGTTCTTGAATTTTGATGTTTTGTTGAGTTCTTGAGGCGAGGATCTTGTTAATGACCATTATTCTTTAGGGGTTTCGAGTAGATTTTCATATAAATAAGTTGAGTAAGCGAATCTAAGAGGGTTTGGAAGAAACCATTCGATTCTAGGTGAACTAGGGTCAATAAACGAGAGAACAAAATTAGTCGGATTTTCTGCGTAAAGTGTCACGACCCAATCCTATACCCTGGATGTGGTCGACACTCGAGAACCACTGTTGGTTCCCAAGCGAACCCTCATCCTGGCTAGCTACAAGCGGTAGACTAACTCAAGCATACAAAAGTTTAAAACCGAAATAAATTCAATTACTCAAATACTAAATCTTTACAATAATCTTAAAAAAAATACTCAATAGATAAACTAAGAGTTCATAAAAACAACTAAAAGAAGATACATACTGAAAACTACTCAACCTTCTATATCAATGAAGCCTCTACTATTACAGAAGGATTTCGGGACAAGACCCACGACATCTCCAAAACAACTAACTATAGGGTAAAGGTGAAGCCCTCCGGAATATAAGAAGGCTCAGCAAAGCTGACTGGAATATCACATGACCTCAACAAAATGCCTGTTGATGATCCTAAATACTTGTATCTGCATCATGAAACGATGCAGCAAAATGGATCAGTACATGGTATGTACGAGCATGTAAGGAGAATTCTAAAGCATAAACATAAGGTTGAACTGATGGACAAGAAAAATATATACTTACATCTTCTCAGCTCAACTAAACTCAATGAAACATAGTTCAACTTAACTCAGAGAAAATAGGGTTCAACTCAATAATAAGATACTCAACTCAGGATACTCAACTCAAGATAAAGCAACAAGAAAAGATGCAATATCTGAAAAGCTTTTAAAACAACAGATAACAACTCAATATATTGAAGAATACAATAATAACTAGGCTTGTATATATCTAATACAATATAACTCTATGGAGATTCTCTAACCGAGAACCATCACAATGAGCTATGTGATGATATAACGTCTAGCCCACGCTTCCAGAACTGTCCTATACTTTGCCAGGGTATAGATCCTACTACTAAGTTGATCAATTAGTCTATGCTAAAAAGTAATAAGGAATCATTTAAAAATTATGACCCTTTCTACCCACGTTTTCTACATGGTTTATGGGGGTTATGAGTTGTATGAACTCTCCCCCATATCGGTGCTCCATACTACTCCCAAAATATATGAACTCATATGTTTTTAAAAGCACAACTCTTTCTCTGTTTTGTGATTATCACTCAAAAATCTTTCTCTTAAAAGAGATGGTACTTAGAGCTGCTTATGAAAACTCTTTTGGAAAATAGTGTTTACTTTTTTCTTACATATAAAAACACTTACTCTTGGGAATACTTAGTTCTCATTTATCATTTTAAAGAAAATCAAATCATCTCTACTCTTCTTCAAACTCATTTGCTCAAGTCTTAAAACATGTTTTAAAAAGGTTTGTGAAAGACTTCTTAAAATAGGATTCATGCAGAATTATGGGCATGAACTATTCAACTCAAGGACCTTCATGGATAACATGTAGTTGTACCACGAATAGGAATATAATATCAAAAGGATTAGGAACTCAATACTCAAGACTTAGAGCTTGAAGATACTACTCCTCTCAAAGATACTCAATTTATGGAGTTCATGCAAAATTTATGGGATGAATGACTCGACTCAAGGGTCTACATAACAATATGGTACTCATGTATATGACTCTTCTCATTCTTATAGATACTTCCTCAAAACAAAGCTCCAATCGATAATTGATCTCAAAGGATTCACAATTGAACTTGAAGACTTTCTTGAACTCTATTCTTAACTTTTTCTTGAATTTGAATTATGAAGTCAAGAGTTATGATTCATGATATGAAGGATCTCAATGATAGTGTAGACTCATGAATACATTCTCCTCACTCTCATGCTCACCCCCTTGAGTCTAGAAACAATTTATTAGAAATTGTAGAAGATTTGTAAAAGAGTTAGAGGGACCTTCTCAAAAGACTGGTAAGAACTCTAAAGACTTGACTCTTAACTCTTCCTTGAATTTGAATTATGAATTCAAGGATCATGACCTAATATATAGGATTTCATGATGATTGGATGTAGGTTGGATAGTAAAAATCACTAACTTTCATCTCAAGAGTTCCTCAAAATCTCAACAAAACAAGATTTAGAATGAAAGTTCAAGAACACTTATCAACAACTCATCAAGAACTTAAATTGCTCAACATTTATGGATATAATCGAAAAAGAAACTTATGATTGGCGTGTGGGTGAACAAACCCAACACTATGGAAGCTTACATACCTCAAAGAACTAGGTTCTTGGCGAAATCTTGAATTTCTTGAACGAACACTTGAAACTTTGAACTCTTTCTCCTCTTGAATCCTCTCTCTAAAACCCTAAATGCTTTTGGGGATGAATGAAGCTGATTCTAACCATTTTGGATCCTTAATTGGGTGTAAATCGTGTTTAGAATAAGTGGGGGTAAGGAAAAGACTAAAATACCCCTCCTATTTTTGGGTAACTTTCCTTAAATGGACTGCTTGACTTAAAAATGGCATATCTCCCTCATACGAGCTAGAAAATTAGCAAAACATGGTGGAGTTGGAAAGAGGACTCACTGATCTTTCGTTTGATATCTTATGGAATTCCTAACTCATCTGGTGCTAAAAGTTATGGTTGTTTTAAGTTAACCCAAAACATAAAAGAACTTAGGAATAACTTGAATGAACTCTCTTCTAAAACCCTAAGCGTATTTGGATTTATGAAAACTGACCCAAATCAAATTTGTCCCCAAAATATTACTAAAATTCATTTTAAGTTGATTGGGTAAGGAAAAGACCAAAATACCCCCTCATATTTTCGGGTAACTCTCCTTAATTGGATAGCCGGACTTCAAAAAGGCATATCTCCCTTATACGAGCTCAAAATTAGCAAACTTGGTAGTGTTGGAAAGAGGGCTCAGAGATCTTTCTTTTGATATCCTAAGGGTCTCTTTCCTCATCCTATGCTAAAAGTTATGGTCGTTTGAAGTGAATCCAAACCTTAGAAGAACCTAGGAATTACTTGAAGGAATTTTCTTTAGTTCTTTTTGGAACTCAAAGTGCTTCATCTGGTGACCTTAAAACTGAAAAAATATTCTAAATTCCTCTGTAAAATCTTACTCACAATGAAGAATGGTTCGATTCTTAGCTCAAAAATTTTCTGGGGTGTTAGACAGAGGTTGGCGTGCCATGCCAGCAATGCACCAAAACTGCGCCTCTGAAGTTTAGGGGTTGGTGCCTGCGCCAGGGTCACCTGCCCCATCGTGCTTCTGTCGTTTGACCTGTCTGAATTCCTTTTAGGTATACCTTTACTCCTTTGTTATTCTAACTACTCTAAACTACATCTAATCATTGAGAGATCCTTTATACCAGAATCATAACCCTTGAATTCATAATTCAAATTCAACGAAGAGTTAAGAGTAAAGTCTTGAGAGTTCTTTCCAGTCATTTTTAGAAGTCTTTTACAATCTTTTAAAACATGTTTTAAGACTTGAGTACTTGAGTTTAAGGTTGCGGAGAGTTTAATTTCATTTTTAAAAATGAATATATGGGAACTAAGTATTCTGAAGAGTAAATGTTTTTACATTTAAAATGAGGGGAAACATCAATTTCAAAATGAGCTCATAAGGAGATTTTGAGTATAATATCTTTTAAGAGAACCTTTTGAGTAATAATCTCAAAGATCGAGGATGAGGAAATGTTTTTAAACATATCGGCTTACTATATTTTTGGAAGTAGTATTGAGCACCGATATGGCAATGAGTTCATAAAACTTAGAGTTCTCATAAACCATGTAGACAAGGTGGGTAGAAAGTGTCATACTTTTTAAGCATAGCTTAGTGGATCCACTTAGTTGAGGATTTCTTATACCCTGGCAAGGTAAAAGACTGTTCTGGCAGCGTGAGCGAGAAGTTGTATCATCACATAGCTCATAGTGATTGTTGTCGGTTAGAGAATCTCCCAAATTGAGTTAATTTGTATCTTTACATAAAATAATGAGTTATTATTGTATTTTTAAATACATTGAGTTGTTATCTACTATTTTAAATTCTGTATATAAACTGCATCTTTATTGTAGTTTTTATACTGCATTTAGTTTAGTATACTTTAGTTGAGGTTGAGTTGAGTAGAGTTGGAGTGAGTATGTTTCCTTCTTTCCAAGTACAAGCTTTCGTGTTATGTTCAGTGTTTCCCCTTACATGCGCGTAAATATATTGATGTCATTTGGCCTGCATCGTTTCATGATTCAGATACAAGAGATCGATGTCATCAGCAGGCACTTCGTTGATAGCATAATAGTTTGAATTAGCTTTGGTGAGCCTCCTTGCTTCCATAGGATCCCATATTTATTTCCATTATTTTAGTGTTGTTAGAATGATCGGGGGGCTTGTCCCGACATCCCTCATAGTATTAGAGGATTCATAGATAGACAATAGTTTTTAAGGAGTCTTTCTTGCATTTCCCTTGTTAATGTTTTAAAGGCTGTGAGTTGAACACTTATGTTCAATTGAGTATTTTGAGTTAACTACTTTAATTATTAGTTGAGTTGTTTGTGTGATTCTATTTCACTTGGGTAAGTCTTCCGCTGAGAGTTAAGCCATGCCAATTGTTCGATTGGGCCAACAATGGTTCTCGAGTGCCGGGCATGATTATGGTGTAGGCTTAGGGCGTGACAACTATGATGGAAATCTCAAAGACATATACCCTCCTATTTAATGTTTATTATGGGACGGGTAAATAGCAATTTCGTCAAATATTTCGAAGCGGAGAAAGTGTTATTTTTTTATATTTCCAATAAATAATCAAAATGCAAGACATAGTTTAGTAACTCCCATTTCTTTATTGATGTTCAACTACGTATACATTCTCTTCAATTTTCTTTTTGTTTTTTTTACATTTTGCAAATATTTATAGATTAATTAATTATACTTCTAATTAATAGCCACTAACCATGCCATTACCTATCTATTATGATTTTTCATAGTATCTCAGATATTAATTAATAGAACATTCTAAGTAATATTTTAGCATTTTCATGGCGAGCATGTATCCTCACAAAACAAAGGCCACAAATGTAAAGTAAGATACGTTCTTCTTCAATTTTTTGTTGCTTGAATTTTCTAAAAATACTAATAAGAGCATGTGAGATACTTCAAAAATAATATATTTTTGGAGAACTTCATACGAGTTACATAGTATTACATAATTTTAAACCATGCATATATATTTTAAGCTAACAACGGAAGTAATAATAATGACTAGTGCTCACTTCAATATTTTTTGTGGTGCATTCGTCGCAAAATCTCTTACTTTTTTCTTGGTAGCTACATGAACTGCCAAAAAAGTCGTCACTTAAAATTTCATTTCTTGTTGTGGTTGTTAAAAGTGGAGCTAACTATTGGAAGGGGTTTAATTGAATCTCTTTTGTTGCGATATAATATTGAGTAAATAAGATAAAATAGTTTTGTATATATACACATTGTTAATATCCCTTAACATTAAGGGACCTTAAAGTGTCATAGTAAAAGTGATTTAAAAATTAGTTTATGCCTCAATTCAAATGAATGGAATACCTCGAACCATGTGATTCTGTCAATAACCTCTGAATCAAGTCGCCCACTCTAGGAACACAAATTCTTCCTTTAAAACTGAGCAAGCCCCCCACATCAAAAATCATATCTTGTGCCTTACCAATCATTGTCTTCTTTCTAAGCTCATTCAAATTTTAATCTTCAAACTGTTTGGCCTTGATCTCCTCAATCAAGGTGGCCCTAACCTCAATGCTATCTAACACCCCACCTTTTTCTGAGATGCCTAATTGCATGAACTTAGATTCTAAGGTTTGGATTTCCTTGGCCAAAGGTCGCTTGGATACACTCAAGCAAGATAAACTACCCATACTCACCGATTTTTGGCTTAGTGCGTCCGCCACTACATTAGCCTTGCCCGGATGATACTGGATGGTCAGATCATTGTCCTTGAGTAACTCCATCCACCTTCAATGTCTCAATTTCTGATCATTTTCAGTAAACGCATGTTGTAGACTACGATGATCAGTAAACACCTCACACTTGACACCATAGAGGTAATGCCACCATATCTTAATAGCAATCACTGCCAACTCTAAATCATGTGTTGGGTAATTTCTCTCGTGCACCTTCAACTGTCGCGATGCATAAGCTATGACATTCTTATCCTGCATTAACACACCACCCATACCCGAATGGAAAGCATCACAATAAAAATGAAATCCTTACCTTTAATTGGTAGTGCTAGAATAGGTGTGGTACTCAAAAGATTCTTGAGCTTTTGGAAGTTCTCCTCACATTTTTCAGTTTATTCAAATTGTACCTCCTTTTTGGTCAACATTGTCAGATGTGTGGCAATAGAAGCAAAGTTCTTCACAAATCGACGATAGTAGCTAGCGAGCCCCACAACACTCCTACCTTCAGTTACAGAGCTAGGCCGAACCCAGGTATTTAAAGAATTTCTTGACATAATTTACTTTGTATTTTGTTCTATTAATAAGATTTGGTTTTTTTGGATACATGATCTTAGTCATTCTATAATTGTTAGATTACAATATGTAAGATTCAATCAAACTCTGTTTATTTTAATTTTGTATGCCTGATGAGTCCACAAATTGGACTCATTTAGGGCTATATTTTGATAGAATTAGTGTCCTTAAATGCATATTTTGTCTCAATATTTGATGTAAATCCTTAAGTTTCAGGTATTTGGAGTTTGAGGCAAAGAATGGACACTACTTGGCAAGAAGGAACAAGGCGGATGAAAAGAACGAAGAAATGAACGCCTGAAGATCGTCGAGCCCTGTAGGCGAGTCGCCGATCGGCCTAGAGATCAGCTTTTGTTCCACTATGCTAAGCCCAAAAGGAGAAGGTCAATTCTGCGATGAAAAGGAGCAGTCAGCGCAACGCTGAGCAGTTCCCCGAAGCAGTACTTCTATCGCCCAATGTCTCAAAATGCGAGAATGCTGAAGGCAAAAAGCAGGAAGTTGATGAAATCAACCAAAAGGTGGATCGCCGAGCGTATCGGCGATCCCGACTAACTGCGCCTAATGTTCCTGCGCAACACAAATTTTCAAATACTATAAAGACTTGTTTCAAATTTCTAGCATCATATCACTTCTACTATTCAAATTTTTTACAGTTTTTGGAGAGTTTAAGTTTTAGAGGGTTTTGGAGACTTTGTTCTAAATCCTCGAAGATTCAAAGGGTTTCAACTCCAAGAAATTGGACGTGGGTCTCGAAGATTCTTCACTCTTGACGTGTTTTAAGACATAAATCGTCATACCCAGATGATGGAAACTGATATTGCTATAACTTTTTATCTGTTTTACATTTCTAGCTAAAACCTCAATTCTTGGGGTATTATTTTGTGAATATGGGTTAAATTATCTGTTGGGTCTTGCTTGTTGATGATTAATTTGTTGTTTAAATGTGATTTTGTTTAGTAGTTGTGTATGAACTTAATGGAATTGTTGTTGCAAATACGATTTCATCTTAGTGTTTTTGGCTTGCTCTAGAGAGAGGTCGTAAAACTATGACTACTAAACTGATAGCCGGTGGTATTGGGTTGACATGGGTTAAGATCGAGAGAGTGAACCCTACTCCTTCTCCCACACATTCAGCTAGAGAGAGTGAATGGGATAAGGCGGAGACTGTGCTTAATGCGGCAACTTGTTGTTTGAGAGAAACCGAGTTGATTCGAGGTAAGTTGCTCAAGAGAGAATTTACCCCCACTATAGTCTAGCCTAGTCACAAATGTTCAACAATTTACTATCAAAAGCATGTACCCGATAGTCTAGTTTATCCTGTATTCCTATTACATCCCAAGAATCCCATCTCCATATTTAGTTCCCTTATATTTTTTGCTCTTTTTAGTTGTTAATTAATACAAACCTTCATTGATAATTGACGTTTATGTCACTCCTTTGATTTAGTATGTTAATATTCGTTAACATTTATAGCTATGACTAATTAGAACTTGATTTTATTTTTCTACTAATTCTCAAAACCACTCCCTGTGGGAATGATCCCAACCCTTAGTAGGGTTATATCACTACACACGATCGTTTCGCACTTGAACCGAAATAGTGTCATTTGATTACGTCGAACATAAAAATGGCACCGCTGCCGGGGATTGGTGTTATTTTAGAATTTTTAGTTTAGTAAATTTTTTGTTCTTCTTAGTCATAGTCTACTTAAATTTTAGTTTAGTTTTGTTTGGTTGTGTGACTATTTCAGGAAAAATGAGTGAGAATGAAAGCTATGGGTATCAAACGGATCACCCTTTACTGAAATTATTGAACATTAAGGACAATCTCCTTACATTCAAGAAAGTAGGGGGTGAAACCATCCAAGAGATGTGGCTGAAATTCCATACTACACCAATGCTAAATCATCGGATGCCTGATAAAGTCCTACTAGAGTGCTTTTATTGGGGTTTTGTACCCAAAAATAGAAGTATCGCTGACCAACTTTTCGAGGGTTGCTTGCTACAACAACCCTATGAAACAGTTGCCAAGCTCACGACAGCATGGTTAAGACTAACGAGGAAACAAAGAGAAAACAAGAGTGGGTTACAATGTTAACTCAGTTGGATTTCTTAACCAAGAAAGTCACGAAATTGGAAGAGCAGTCCACGAAAAAGGACAAGCACTTTCCCCTTCACAAGTGTTAAAAGGGAAAGAAGTAGGAAAGTGGGTAAAATGAAGACGTCCTCTCACTCATTCAACACAAGATCGATGAACAAGATAAGGTGTTGAAAGAGATAAAAGAGAACATCAAAATGTTGAATCAGACGACAACTTCAAATTCCATGATTAATCAGCTATAAGACGCCCAGATAAATCAATTGATAGGAAAATTATTCTTAGAGAGTAGCGAGGAGTCGCCTAATGACACCATGGATGATTCCGAAGATGAGGAGTAGGTGTTAACTTGCGTCGTGCCACGATGTTAACTAAGGCATTGCTTGGGAGGCAACCCAAGACCGTTTATGGCTTTATTTTTGTTTAGAAATAATGGTGTGTTGTTTGTGTAGGTCAAAGTGTGGGAATTGTCTGAAAGGTATAGTTTGGCAAACTAAAGTCCAGTCGGCGAAACACCGAAAAGGTTGGTGACGCCGACCCAGACCATCGTTAGACTCAAGACCCATTCAAGATAGAGCCTGTAAAACTCCGCCAGCCCAGGAAATCATTGGCAAATCACTGATCATGTCAGCGATCTCAATCTTGACAGCCGTTTGGATCCACACATCAACTGAGAAACCTGTAAAACTAGGCGAGGTAAGTGATCACTCGGTGTGTCGCCGATTGGTTTGCTGATCTTCAGGCTAATGTCGCCGATTGGGTGAGAACTGGACAACCTTTGAGACCAAGAATTGATAGTTGAAACTCTCCCGCTCTTATTTATTTTCATTCTTCCAAACTCACACCTGCATATTATGCTCTACATTTTTGCAACTCTCTAAGTGTTCTAGTTGTTGATCTATGCTCGGACTTTGGCGTCCCTTGTCGCCTAGCATTTCAAATTTCATTAATTAGCATCAAAGTGAGAAGCTTGAGGTGACCTCGAGCACTGAATCCCAGACAGATGGAGAGAGTGCATTGAGAGGATCCCTCTTTACCTCCCTCTCTGTCTTTCTTTATTATTAAATTATCGATATTATGTTATTGGAATTTGAGGACAAATATTTTTATTTGTGGTGGGGTGAGGCCCACCTTTTGTATGAATATTGATGTTCGTGTTTTCTTTATATAGATGGGTCATTGTGCTTAAAATTGTGTTTTACACTGCTTCTTGTGGATGTTTCAGGTTGTGGCTTATTTTATTTTATATTGTAAATGATTTTGACCCTTCCAAAAATTGTAAATTTTTTCCACCACTTGGACGTGTGGAATGTGGTTGTTCTTTAGCAAATTTGAGTCTCGGTTTTGATCAATATCGATGACTCAAATAGTGCTCATAATTGAACGAACATGAATGTGCGGCTACGATGAGACCAATTGAAGTTACATAGTCAATGTGAACTCTTTGCATCTCGTTGTGACTAGCCAATTATTGAACTGATTTTCTTGTGATGAACGTTGCACACTAGCGAAAGTGTGGAGTCTTGTTTGACTTTGGTGTCGATGCCTTATGTGATGAGCTTACTGTGAACCATGCAAGATAACACATAGAATTTGCCTCGTTGTTTTGATCGACTAAGTAAGGCTATCTCTTGATATGATCTTAGGCAACTTCGAAGAGTGTGAGCCAATTTGACATATACCTCTTTTGTGGCCTACCTTGTGAGTGTGTGAACCTCTTTTGAACACCCCTTGAGTCTTATCTTTCTTTGGAATAAACTTGATGAAAACATGACCTTTCTTAATCCGCTACCTATAATCCTCGTGATTGATCAAATAGCCAACTTAGGCCAAAAGCCTAAGTTGGGGGCGTGGTGAAAACAGAAAGCAAGTCAACAAGTGCAAGAAAAGTCACCTTTAACCCATGGTGTTGAAAAAAATGGAACCCGTCCAAAAAAAATAAAATGGTTGTGGAATAAAGTACAAAAGAAATGGGGTTCCGAACAATCCATGGAAGTGAATAATGGGATGACTCATGAGCACTAAAGAAAATGATGAAAGAATAGGAAAGGGAATGTTGAAAGCGCCACATTTAATGAGGATGAAAGTCACTGAGCCTAAATGACTATACCTTTGCACTCAGCCCCATTACAAGCCTTGAAAAGACCTTTTTGATCTTGAGTGAGCTGAAACAACTGTTGATTGGAAAAAACGAGCAAACCTATGGGTGAAATCATGCATTGTGTTCTTCTTTGTGAGAGTGAGCGTTGCATTTGATTCCAGAACTTTAACTAATTAAACCATTGTGTATGAATATGGAATCATTATTTGTGTGAGGACATTTGAATATCTTTGTTGAGCTCGAACGTGCATTTTAAACAACTATAGTGAGCTTAAGAATCTTTGATAATGGTGTGTCACAACTTGAGTCTTTGAGTATACAATTGATCCTTGCATTAGTAAGTCGAGTATTGTTGGGTACATTCATGATTGAGTATTGTGTAGCATTGTTTGAGACATTCTTTTTGAACTGGTGAATTTGATGTTTTACTTGAGGACAAGCAAAAGTTTAAGTTTGGGGTGTTGATGAGTAAACAATTTGAACTCATTTAGGGAAATTTTTTGATAGATTAAGTGTCCTCAAATGCATATTTTGTCTCAATATCTGGTGTAAATACTGAAGTTTCAGGTATTTGGAGTTTGAGGCAAACCATGGACACTACTTGGCAGGAAGGAACAAGGCGGATGAAAAGAACGAAGAAATGAAGGCCTAAAGATCGCCGAGCCCTGTTGGCGAGTCGCCGATTAGCCTGGAGATCACCTTTTGTTCCAATATGATGATCCCTAAAGGAGAAGTTCAATTCCACGATGAAAAGGAGCAGTCGGCGCATCGCCGAAGAGTTCCACGAAGCACTACTTCTATCGCCCAATACCTCAAAATGCGAGAATGCTGAAGGGAAAAGAAGAAAGCCGATGAAATCGACCAAAAGGCAGATCACCGAGCGTATGGGCGATCCCAACTAACTATGCCGAATGGTCTTCCACAAAACAAATTTTCAAACACTATAGATACTTGTTTTAAAATTCTATCATCATATCACTTCTATTATTCGAACTTTTTATAGTTTTTGGAGAGTTTAAGTTTTAGAGGGTTTTGGAGACTTTGTTCTAACATCTTGAAGATTCAAAGGGTTTCAACTCCAACAAATTGGACGTGGCTCTCGAAGATTCCTCACTCTTGACGTGTTTTAAAACTTAAATTTTCATACCCAGTTGATGGAAACTGATATTGGTATAATTTTTTAACTCTTTTACATGTCTAGCTAAAACCCCAATTCTTGGGGTGTGATTTTGTGAATATGGGTTAAATTATCTGTTAGGTCTTGCTTGTTGATGATTGATTTGTTTTTTGAATGTGATTTCATTTAGTAATTGTGTATGAACTTAATAGGATTGTAGTTGCAAATACGATTTCATCTAAGTGTTTTTGGCTTGCTCGAGAGAGAGGTCCTAAAACTAAGACTACTAAATTGATAGCCGGTGGTATTGGGTCCACATGGGTTCAGCTCGAGAGAGTGAACCCTACTCCTTCTCCCACACATTCAGCTAGAGAGAGTGAATGGGCTAACATGGAGGCTGTGCTTAATGCGGCAACTCGGTGTTTGAGAGAAATTGAGTTGATTCGGGGTAAGTTGTTCAAGAGAGAATTTACCCCCACTATAGTCTATCCTAGTCACAAATGTTCAACAATTTACTATCAAAAGCATGTACCCGATAGTCTAGTTTATCCTGTATTCCTATCACATCACAGGAATTCCGTCTCCATATTTAGTTCCCTTATATTTTTGCTCTTTTTAGTTGTTAATTAATACAAACCCCCATTCATAATTGACACTTGCGTCAGTCCTTAGATTTAGTATGTTTTTCTTCATTAATATTTATAGCTATGACTAATTATAACTTGATTTTATTTTTCTATTAATGCTCAAAACCACTCCCTGTGGGAACGATCTCAACCCTTGGTTGGGTTATATCACTACACGCAATCATTTGGCACTTGAACCGAAATAGTGTCAGTTGATTACGTCGAACATCAAAGCCAAATCTAAATCTCAACAATTTGAAAAGTAGTGAGGAAAAATACATGAATTGTCTTATATCAAATAGACAGAAAGCAAACCTCAAATGGTAGATAATTTTATTCAATAGTCACATTCCTTCAAATCCACATAATTAAGACATGTTGCTGACTTTTACTGACAATCATTATTTCGAGGAAATAACAAAGTGGACAATGTTTTGTTGGTAAATAAATAGGGTTCATATTTATTTTCTAGTTTCTGATAAGTTAAAAAAATATTATTTCAAAATTTTTTATATAAACATTCCAAATTAATAACCTGATAATTTGGAACAATCTTAGTTTCGAGTAAAAATTTATGACAATTTTAGTAACCTGATACAGTGCATTGACGAATTAGCTGACGAGAAAACATTAAAAGGAGTCCCTTTTGTCCTTGTACCTTTAAGAAAACCCTAAACAAATTTCTTGACTAATGAAAGGCCCAAACCAATCAGATTTTCATCTCTTAATCTAACATTCTCTTTCTCTCTCAAACCGTAAGGCAAAACCCTAAGGAAAAAACAAAGTAGAAGACTATCATTCAAGATTCTTTCAATCTTTTTCAAGATTCTTCTTCAATGTAAGTCCTTATCCAATAATTTCATTCTTTCCAACTCAAATTCTTCCATACGATTATGAATCACTAATGAAAATCCAAATTCTTGTCCATAGAGATTTCAAGAATCTAATTCAAGAATCTTAAGAAAGGTTTTCTTGATTGTTCTTCTTCAAGCAACAGTTTGAAGGCTTCTAATCAAGTTATTCTTCAAGAACATTGTTCTTTTTGGTATTTAAGGTTATTCATAGTGTTGGACTAGTTCGTCCTTACGCCCTACATCTCAATTCAGTAAGAAATCATCACATCTAAAAGATCTAGTCATAGTTATTGATATTTGAATTCAGTTCTTTAAGTGGAGGATTCACGATATAGGTAGTGATAAATAAAAATCCCTATTTGGAAGCATGATAGTATATATATATATATTTATATATAAATTTGTGAAACCCTAACAAAATAGATTGACGGTTATAAAGGAAATTTCCAACCCCAAACTCTTAATCCTTGTTCAAATAATATATACATCATAAAAAAGTTGTATCTACCATGTCAAATACTCAATTTTCACATTGTCTCTTTTAAGCTAGCCATCCATGTAGCATCTCCTTGTATTTACGGTTAAGACGATCACTAATTGGTTCTTGTGCATGAGTTGTATTAACCGTGTGTGGTTTATAAATGGTGTAACAGTTAGCTTCACCTTTAGAAGGTTGAATTCAGAAGCTAACATTACGAAAGATTGATCTTTTCTTCGTCTCAACAATCATGTTTTTAGATACTCTTAAAGAACAGATAACTCAATAATAATAGTTGAGAAGTAATGTGGTTTGAGGCTTGAAATATCGAGGACTATATATAGATAATTAAATTGAGTAGATGAAATTAATAAGATATGATTTCTTTTAGAAAAAATAAAAGATATTTCGTCAATATACTTATTTATTATTTGTAGAAGGTGACTCTTTTAGGAAAAAAAAATCACGATATTTAGATATTTGGTCAACACTTATTTATTATTTGTACAAGGTGGCTCTTTTAGAGGGAAAATCATGAATTTTGGACATTTGGTCAATACTTATTTATTGTTTGTTGAAGGCGGAATGGTCGAGGAGATCCTTCTACTTATCAGGATAAGTAGAAGGGTCTCCTCAACCATCCCACCTTCAACAAAAAAAAAGGTATTGACCAAATGTCCAAAATTCGTGATTTTTTTCCTAAAAGAGCCACTGATTGAATAACGTTATCAAAGACACTTAATCTAGTTCTAAGCATCAACGATTGTTAGTCAGTATATAACCCAACTAAATGAGTTGGGGTAGAATCCCCCATGGAGCGGTACATGTTTGAGAATCAATTGAAAATCATTAATATGTTCCAATCAGCCATAGGAATAGACATTATCGAATAAAAATATAATTCAAATTAGGGGGTGACACGAATGTCAAATAACTGGGGGGTTTTGGTTTCAAATTATCAACTACAACAGCAACAAATAACAAGGAATAACAATAATGAGACGGGATCTTGAGATATGATTCGATTATAGGCTAATTTAGACAAACGGGTAATTGCAACTATTAGAAAATAGTTGTATGTAGTGATTAAGCTAGACTATAGAGGAGATAAACTTTCTCTCGAACAATCTAGCCTGAATCAAGTCGGTGTCTCTCGAACACCAATAAGCAACAAAATAAGAACAACCTACGCTTTAGTACATTCAATCTCTCGAGCTGAATGTGTGGAAATAGATTTAGGATTCACTCTCTCGAGTTGAACACATGACAGCCTAATACCCACATACCATCAATTCTATAATTTTGGTTTTAAAACCTCTCTCTCGAGCAAGCAAAAAACACGAAGGTAGAATTGCATTTGCAACTACAATCCTTTAACTTAAACCACAATTACTAAATGAAATCACTTCTAAACAGCATTTAAACTAACAATTAGCAATCCCCATAAACTAAACAAACCCATTATCACATAATCACACCCCAAGAATTGGGGTTTTAGCTAGACATCATAAAAAGATGGAAATCGTTACCAAATTATGTTTCCATCAACTGGGTAAGAATAATTTTGTCTTTACAAAGGTCCAAATTGAAGAATATCAAAGACCCACTTTCAATTTCTCAAAAATGGAAAACTTCAATTCTTCAAAGCTAAGGAAAACTAGTTTCAATACTCATAGTTCAAATAAACTCCAAAAATATGATAAAACTTATGATATCAAGCTCCCAAGATTAATGTTTGAAAATGTATTTATAGTAGCCAAACATATGCTGTGAAGGACCATTCGGCGCAGTAAGTCTGGATCGCCAATCAGCTTGGCGATCTGCCATTTGGTCAGTTCCATCGCCTTTTTGCTTTGGCCTTCAGCATCCTCAAGTTCTGTTACTTTGGGCGATCCAACACTGCATCGCGGAACCACTCGGTGACATGCCGACTGCTCCTTTCTCTGGCCAACTTGATTTTCTCCTTTAGAGCTTAGCACATTGGAACTTTAGGTAGTCAAATGGCCAGTCGACAACTTGCCAAATGGACTGGCAATCACCAGGCTCTATTCTGTTTCTTCTTTCAGTTCGTTTTGTTCCTTTTTTGCATGTTAGTGTCCATGCTTTGTTCCTCAATCCATATACCTAGAAATCAAGGATTTTACATCAGGTATTGGCACAAAATAAGCATTTGCAGACAAAAAATCTATCCAAATAAAGCCCTAAATGAGTACAAATCTAGGACTCATCAACACCCCAACTTAAACTTTTGCTTGTCCTCAAGTAAAACTCTAGTTCAACAGTTCAAAAAGGATGTCTCAAATAGTGCCACAGAAGACTCAATCATGAATGAACACAAAAAGACTCAACTTACTCATGCAAGGATTAATTGTGCACTCAAAGATTCAAGTTGTAACTTACCATTATCAAAGATTCTCAAGTTCAGAATACTTGCTTCAAATGCAAGTTCAAGCTCAACAAAGGTACTCAAATGCACTCACACAAAGATTGATTCCATATTGATACACAATGGTTCAACAATTTATAGTTCCAAAATCACATACAACACTCACTCACAAAGATGAACACAATGCATGATTTCACGCATAGGTTTGCCCTTATTTTCCAATCAACACTTGTTTCAGCTCACTCAAGATCAAAAAGGTCTTTTCAAGGCTTGTAACGGAGCAAAGTGTAAAGGTATGGTCATTTTGGCTCACTGGCTATTATCCTCATGAAATGTGGTATGAACAACACTTTCTTCCCTTTTCTTCATCATTCTCGTTCATGCTCAAAATTCACCCCATTATTCACTCTCCATGGACTATTGGACACTCCATTTCTTTTTCAATTTCACAACTTTATATCAAAAACTTTTTCATTCTTCTTTTCATTTTATTTTTTTGTATCGAGGGGTTCCATCTTTTTCACAATTATAGCTCAAAGGGGGACTTCTTTGCATTTCTTTATTTACCTTGTCTTTTCACCACACCCCCAACTTAGGCTTTTGGTATAAGTTAGATATTCAAACAAACCACAAATAATGAGGATTATGGGTAATGGATTAAGAAAGGTCACAATTTGCATCAAGTCTCTTCCAAGAAAAAGTCTAAGGCTCAAATGGTGTTCAAGCAAAGTTCACACACTAACAAGGTAGGCCACAAAAGAGGAATACTATCAAATTGTTTCAGTTTTTAGAATTGTTGCCTTAGATCATTTCAAGTGCTTGCATCACTTAGTCAATCAGACCAATGGGACAAATTCTAGGTGTCATCATAGGAGGTTCACGATAAGCTCATCACACAAGGCATTGACACCAAAGTCAAACAAGACTCCACATTTTCGCCAGTGTGCAAAGTTCATCACAAGAGACTCAATTTGATAATCGTCTAGTTACAACGAGATGCAAAAAGTTCACATATTGTCTATGCAACTTCATTTTGTCTCATCGTAGCCGCATTGTCATTTTTGTTTGATTGAGAGCATTATCCCAGTCATCGGTATTGATCTTGACCGATACTCAAATTTGCACAAGAACAGCCACAATTAAATACACAAGAGGTGGCAAATTTTTTTGGAAGCGTACAAAAATCATTCACATTCAAAATAAGGAGCCACAAGCTCAAGCATCCACAAAAGCAATGCCAACACAATATATAGCACAAAACCTAATATATACAGAAAATGTCATCAAAACAAAAGGTATGTATCAAAATACCTCTCCCACCACAAACAAAAAGCAATTTATCCTCAAATTCAAGAAAATATCCAGAAATCAATAAAAACAACAAAGAGGGAGGTAAAGAGGAATCCTGTCTAAAGAGTCGCTCTGTCTTTCGGGGCATCAGTGCCTGATGTAACACTCTGAACAAGGGCATCAATGACCGAGTCATATCAGCAGTACCAGATCCGCTAGGGTCAGCCGAAGTGTGTCTGCTAAAGAGGTCTGCACAGCTGCATCTACCATGGCCTCCTCAGTCTTTATAAGGCCCTCGTAAGAAACCTTCTCAGCAACCCCAAGTATCTCCTCATCCATCTATGTTTCCGCCTCAGACTTAGGATCATCTGCCTCCTCAACTCGAACATCATCTCTGGTAGTAGCCGGAGGCATATTTGGCTTAATTGGCATACCTGGGATCTCCACCGTACCAAAAATCATAGACAAGTCAGTGAACTTCAGCTGGTCCACATCTCTCTTCTCAACACAACAATAGCGGCCTTTAGAGCCGTCACCTCCTCGGTAGCTCCTTGGTCACGCTCGCACACTGCTATTCTAGAATCAAGGGCATCCATGGTAGCACTCAAAGGTGTCATAGCATCATCAAGGGATGTTTGAATCATGCCTAGAATGGAGCCTTCAAGTCTGGCAGTACGACGATCAGCAAAATGGGCTAGCTGCCCCATCCGTAGTAATGCAGCCTGAGTAAGCGGGGGTCGGGAGACAGCAACAACAGCAGTACCAGATCTAGGAGGCAATGCAGCAGCAGAGGAACTGGAGTATCAGAAGGAACAACACTAGATGTACTTGAATGCCTAGGGGTCGGAGTAGGCAATGCTGCCTCTGCAAGTAGTGTATGAGGATCAACAACCGAAGATGTATCCACCGGTGCTGCCTTCTTCTTCTCTACCTCATCTTTTAAGTACTCCGCCTAAATCCTGCGGATGTCGGTAGAAGATGTGGGAATCACTTCCACCTACTTCTTCTCATCTCTAGGAACCCGAGTTTGCTTGCACAACTCGGTGATCAACACCGAAAAGGGAAGGGAAGTTTGGCGCTGCTTGGACCTCATGACCATCTCTTGTGCAATAAGCATCTCGAGGTTCAGCTTTGTCCCATCAATAATGCAACCCAGGCAGGCTACCTTGGCATGGCAGAGAATTGACTCATTCTGGGACGGCATAATCGTCCTGCTGATGAGGCCAAACCAGTACCTTACTATTATGTTCAGGTCCTTCTTCTCAATGGGTGCTCCAATTTCAAGCCATTTGGGAGTACCGTCTGATATCAACAGGACCAACCACTTCTTCTTGTTTTCCATTCACTTTATCCAGATCAGATGTTGGCAGTCATCATCAATACGTGTTGAAACACCCAAGACCGCATTGATAACATCACTATTACATTTCACCTTCCGGCCTCTGACAAACACATAGTCAACCAACTAGAATTTAGTAGTCGTCTTCTTCCCTGGTGGCACTAAAGCTCTATAAGTGGCGTAGAACTATCGGACCCAAGTAGGAATGTATGGGCCACGGGGTTTTGTGAAGAGCTGGAATTTATATGACCTCAGGGAGCTCATGATTTTCGGGTACCTATCAATGACACCATCACTCGACATATGTTTCTCCTCTATAATGGTCCTCAGTCTTCAGTGTTTTCATAGACCATAAAGGAGGACCCTGTATTGGTGGTGATAGGACCACAACCTGTGCTGGAGAAGGAGGAGTGGTGGTGGCCTAAGGAGTCGTAATCCTAGACGGATCATGCATCGTCTTGGATCGCAGCTTTGCTCTCTGAGCTGCTAGTGACTCATCATCTTCAAGCTCAGAAGTGGCAGCCCGAGGATCTTGGTTCTCACCCTCACTCTCAGAAGTTTTGAAGTGAGTGGCATAGATGTCGTCACTGTAGGAGCTGGCCTCCAGTGACGTAGGTGGAGGAGGCTTGCCTTTTCCCTTTCCTTTCCCGCTAGTTGTGGGAAGCTTGGTAGCCCTAACAACTGCATCCTCATTAATTTCTATATCATTGGCCCTCTTACGGGGCAGCATGTCTCTACCAGCCACTTTTGGCCTAGCTATATCTGCAAACACATTATAGAAAGTCAAAAACAGTTCAAGCAAATGTACAAATAGAAAGTTGCAGACAGACTCACCGAATCGATCGGCGAGTCACCGAATCGATCAGCGAGTCACCGAATCGCATTGGCCAGTCAGATCGGGCTCACCAAAAGGATTGGCTTAAATTATTCTCAAGAAAGTGGCATGTTGGCAATGGGAGGGACCTTTTGGTGAGGAAGGACTAGCCTGCCAAAAGTTACAGTGCATTTTAGGGGATAGGGGCATAGAAAGGGCAACCAAGAAGGACTTTCGGCAGGTCGCCGAGTGCACTCGGCAAACTCAAGACTCTAGCTGAAAGTTACAGAACCCAAAGTCCAAATAAAATTAAAGACGATAAGGGGGAATTATCCAATTGCCGAGTAGTTCGGCTAGCTCAACCCAGCTCACCAATCGGCCCAGCGTGCCTACTTTCAACCCCATTTTCCAAATTCAACCTCGCAGCCCCCGAAAACAAAATCAAACTATGCACCCATGGAATTAAGCTAAGACCTATTACACCTAGGGCCTCGAGATACTCAGATTTCTCTCGATTTGGCCATTTGATGACTTTTTGCCTTAAGAATGACGTCAACCGCTCCATCATTGGGCAAAATACGTCATTTAGATCAAATGTAGGTTACTTAGACTTCACCTGGTTAGACCCAACAATATTTTAACAGAACCGAACAATTTTAAGCACTAAAAATTTGGGAAATCAACAATAAAGGCATTATAAGCACAATATTGAAATTAAAATAGGCACACACATACACAATTATGAATTAGAGAGGCCCAACATACAATACTAAGCTAAAAATCATTGCAAATGAGTTCAAATCACTAAATGTAAGTTCAGGTTTCAAAAAACCATCCTTAGAAGCTGAATAATCAAGTTGAAAATCTAGACGACAAAGAATCCAACTCCGAACACACAACCAACGACTAATATGATATAACAATACAAGAAACTAGGAAAATATAGTGCGGGTGTGATTTTGGTAAGTCAAAAAGTGAGGGAATATGAAAGATTTTGAACTTTTGAACTTATGGCCTTTAAAAACCGTCCAGTTTTCGCCCGTACGGCACATACGTTTTGCTCGCCGACCAACTCGGTGACACGCCGAGTGGGCACTTACCTCACCGAGTTGTACAGAACCTCCAGTTAATGTTGGGGTCCAAACAGCGGACTAAATCGTGATCGATGACCTAGTCGGCGATTCACCAATTAGCTCCTGGGCTCACCGAGTTTTACAGTCTCCAGTATCAAAATGTCTTGAGTCCAACGGCGGTTAGAGTCGGGCTTGCCGATCTCCTCGACGAGTCACCGATTGGGCTTTTTTCTCGCCAATCTGCACATTCAACACACTATTATTTCAAAGTTAAACAAAAAGCAACTAAATCTTGGGTTGCCTCCAAAGCAGCGTCTTAGTTAACATCGCGGCATGACACAAGTCCACGCTCAAACCTCATTCTTAGGGTTGGCCATAGTGTCACTAGGCAACCCCCCTTGTTGTCTCGGGTTTAAATGAGACGAGATATGACCCATCTGGGTCTCCAACTGTTTGGTAGAGACAGAATATGAGGTAACTGTCTGGCTAAGGGTCGACACTTCTTCCTTCATATTTTTCAAAATTTTGTCAAACCCCTCGACCTTGTTGAGAATATGAGACAACATATCCTTAGACTGGCCATCTTCCGAATACTTTGGCTTTTGACACTCGTGGGGAGGCACATACCTATCATTCTCCCCATCCATCCAATTGGGATTTCCATCCCTCCACTCTCTTTCACGATCCTTCCAGCCTTCATCCCTATTCCAACCTTAGTTACCACCCTGCCTCGGGTAGTTTGAACGATCACCACCACCTTGGTTGGCTAGGAAATCCACCTCTTCGTTGTATAAGGCCTCAAACTTGGCCTCATCAGGATTAACACACCCGACACCCACAACATTGACACTTCGAGAACCAGCTCCCATGACATTTTTGGACAAAATGTCAAGTTGTGTCATGATCTTGGCCATGTTCTGGTCCCTCTCTTGGTCTTTCTCAAGCTGCTCATTGGTCAATTTAAATGTAAGAGGGGAAACCTGATCTTAGCGGGTATACCAAGCCCGATTAATTGTGGTCACTCCATCCAAAAGCTGGGCTGCTATAACGTAAGGTTGATGCATCAAACCTCCCAGAGAAAGTTGGTCCGCTACACCCTTTTTCACCAAATCAAGATTTCGGTTAAAATATTGCAGCAAAACATTGTCGAGCTAACCATGAGTTGGGCATTATAGCACCAACTTCTTGAATCGCAGCCAAGTTTCATGAATTGGTTCACCCTCCAAATGCTTAAAGCTCTGAATGTTGTCCCGAAGAGTCATCATCTTCGAAGGAGGGAAAAATCGCACTTGAAATGCGGTGACAAGCTCTTCCCACGAAGTGATTGATTCTCGTGGCAATTGAGTGAGCCACTTACGTGCTTCTCCCATTAAAGAAAACGGGAGCAACCTCAGCCAGACCGACTCTTGGGATATGTTCTTGAAGGAGATCGACTCGCAAACATCAACAAAGTTTCTAATATGCTCATGGGGATCCTCATGAGCCAAACCACCGAACAACTCATTCAATTGCAAGAGCTGCAACATAGTACTTGTGATAAGGAACACAAAGTTCCCTTTAGCCAGAGGCAAGCGAATGGCACCAATTCCACCCATAAGATAATGGTCATTAGAATTTGTCTCATTGGCATAGTTGAGGTTACCAATGTCATCTTGGTGGCCCACTTGGCTACCATTGCATTCGTTCAAACTCATACTTTCTGTTTAAAACAGCAACACACAAAACAAAACTAAAAGTAAGTAGATTCAACGAAGACTACCAAGAACAAAATTTAACTTAACTAAAAATTCTCACACAACACCACTCCCCGGTAGCGGTGCCATTTTGATTGAATAACGATATCAAAGACACTTAATCCAGTTCTAAGCGTCATCGATCGTTAGTCAGTATATAACCCAACTAAATGAGTTGGGGTCGAATCTCACAGGAAGAGGTATGTGTTTCAGAATCAATTGAAAAGCATGAATATGTTCTAATCAGCAATAGGAATAGACATTATCGAATAAAAACATAATTCAAATTAAGGGGTGACACGAATGTCAAATAACATGGGGGTTTTGGTTTTAAATTATCAACTTCAACAGTAGCAAATAACACGAAATAACAATAATGAGACGAGTTCTTGGGATGTGATTCAATTATAGGCTAATTTAGACAAATGGGTAATTGCAACTGTTAGGAAATAGTTGTATGTTAGTGACTAAGTTAAACTATAGAGGAGATAAAATTTCTCACGAACAATTTACCCCGAATAAAGTCAGTTTCTCTCAAACTCCAACAGGCAGAAAAATAAGAACAGTCTGCGCTTTAGTCCATTCACTCTCTCGAGCTGAATGTGTGGAAAAAGGTTTAGGATTCATTCTCTCGAGATGAACCCATGACAACCCAATACCCACAGACCATCAATTCAATCATCTTGGTTTTAAAACCTCTCTCTCGAGCATGCCAAAAATACGAAGGTAGAATTGCATTTGCAACTAGAATCCTTTAAATTAAACCACAATTACTGAATGAAATCACTTCTAAACAACATTTAAACTAACAATTAGCAATACCCATAAACTAAATCAACCCATAATCACATAATAACAACCCAAGAATTGGGGTTTTAGCTAGACATCATAAAAAGATAGAAATCGTTACCAAATTATGTTTTCATCAACTGGGTAAGATTAATTTTGTCTTTACAAAAGTCCAAATTGAAGATTCTCAAAGACCCACCTCCAATTTCTCAAAAATGGAAAACTTCAATTCTTCAAATCTAAGGAAAACTAGTTTCTACACATAGAGTTCAAACTAACTCCAAAAATATGATAAAACTTATGATATCAAGCTCCCAAGATTAATGTTTGAAAATGTATTTATAGTCGCCAAAAATATGCTATGAAGGACCATTCGGTGCAGTAAGTCAGGATCGTCTATCAACTCGGCAATCCGCCCTTTGGTTAGTTCCATCGCCTTTTTGCTTTGGCCTTGAGCATCCTCAAGTTCTATAACTTTAGGTGATCCAACACTGCTTCACGGAACCCTTCAGTGACATGTCGACTGCTCCTTTCTCTCGCCAACTTGATTTCTCCTTTAAAGCTTGGCACACACGAACTTTAAGCGGTCAAATGGCTACTCGACGACTCGCCAAATGGACTTGGCGATCACTAGGCTCTCTTTTCTTCCTTCTTTTAGCTCGCATTGTTCCTTTTTGCAAGTTAGTGTCAATGCTTTGTTCCTCAATCCATATACCTAGAAATCAAGGATTTTACATCAGGTATTGGCACAAAATAAGCATTTGCCAACAAAAAATCTATCCAAATAAAGCCCTAAATGAGTCCAAATCTAGGACTCATCAGCCACCTTCTACAAATAATAAATAATTATTGACCAAATATCCAAATATTGTGATTTTTTTCCTCAAAGAGTCACCTTCTGAAAATAATAAATAAGTATTGAACAAATATCCAAAAATGATAAATTTTTTCTAAAAGCAATCATATCTTATTAATTTCATATTTATCTATCTTCAAAATTACTTTCCATCTTCTCAATTTAATTATCTATATATAGTCCTCGATATTTCAAGCCTAAATCACATTACTTCTCAACTATTATTCTTGAGTTTTCTTTACTTCTAGAGTATCCAACAAAATGATTGATGAGAAGAAGAAAAGATCAGTCTTTAGTAATGTTAGCTTATGAATTGAACCTTCTAAAAGTGAAGGTAAATGCTACATCATTTATAAACAACAAGCGGTTAGTACAAATCCTGCACAAGAACCATATGGTAATCGTCTTAACCATAAATACAAGGCGATGCTACATGGATGGCTAGCTAAAAAGAGACAACATGAAAATGGAGCATTTGACATGGTAAATACAATTTTCTGGAGCTAGGCTTAAGAATTTGGGCGTTCTAAATTGTCTCTATCACCATCAATCAATTTTGTTAGGGGTTAAAAAATTACTATACTTATATGTTTAATAAATTTTCTAGTACAAATAGAAGATCTACGAAAAAGCTGTTGAATTCATCCGAACCCACAAACCCACGAACCCCCACCTAGCTCTGCCTCTGCATGTATGGCATTTTCTTTTGTTTATATCATGCTTCCGAATTAGGATTTATTGATCACTACCAATATCGTGAATCCTCCACTTAATTATATTATCGCTAGTTTTATCTTTTCTTTTTTGCTGAAAAAAAGAAGAAAGAAAAAGGAATCACAACATTTGTTTTGTGTGTGTTAGGCAATAACTAAACTTTATTTTCTTATTTCAAACTGGACTATCAAACTACAGCAATACTATCACATTCAAACTTATTTGGATTTTATATTGTATAATTTTCGTTAGTTGTTTAAAACTTTATATATAACTAGATTTTAGACTAATTAAGGACCAATGAATCCCTAACCAATGATATATCAAGAAAATGAGAGTTAGTAATATAATTACTTTGTAATGTGTGCAATTTAATTTGTACTTTGTAAAATCATATATATAGGTAGTTCTTAACAAAAATATTGTTGGATTGCAGTATTACTATCATATGAGAAAACAATATCGTTCTATTGTGGAGGGATTTAAAGCCTACACCAAGTGTCACTTAATTAAGGGAAAAGGATCCTAATATAAATCTACCAAACTGATTGTTACAAGAAGTGATTTACATGATGACCTCCTAACTACATGATACTAACTTTTATAGTCATGTTGAGATGCCAAAACAATTTACTTTATTCTTACTGAATTTTCTTTGTTAATCCAAAGGTTAAAGTTGTTGAAAAGTGCTCCAAAAAAAGGAAAGGAGAATGTTCCATCCACAAGAGGGAGTCTACAACAAAGAAATAGAAAAGCAGCAACTATAATAAGAACAACCTAAATTGGTGTAAGCATAGGTCATCGCGAGGTTCATGGACTCACCAAATTGTGGTGATGTTGGTGGTGGACCTAGTAATGATGAATTTGGTGATGTCATGGGATATGCCGAGGGTCATGGATCTGGTGCAAATAGTGGTGAAAATGAAAGGAGGGAGAGGCCTTGGTAGAACTTGAATATCCCAACATTTGTTTTTCATGTTTTGTTAGATTTTCAAGTAAAAGTAATTGTGCCCCCGAGCGTTTGATGAATTTCTAGAAAGAATTTACTTTGTGTTTTTGAAGAATTTAGTAACTCCTTTTTCTTTATTGATGTTCAACTACATATACATTCACTTCAATTTTCTTTTTGTTTTTTACGTTTTCCAAACATTTATAGATTAATTAATTGTACTTCTAATTAACTATCACTAACCATGCCATTACATATTACATAACCCTTATCTATTAAGATTTTTCATAGTATCTCAAATATTAATTAATACAACATTCTAAGTAATATTTTAGCATTCTCATGGTGATCAGTTAGCCTCACAAAACAAAGGCCACGAAAGTAAAGTAAGATACATTCTTCTTCAAATTTATGTTGCTTGAACTTTTCAAAAAATACTAACAAGTGCATGTCAGATACTTTAAAAATAATATATTTTTTGAGAACTTGATACGAATTACATAGTATTATATAATTTTAAACTGTGCATATATATATATATATATATTATTATTATTATTTTAAGCTAACAACGGAAGTCATAATAATGACTAGTGCTCACTTCGATAATTTTGTGGAGCATTCGTCGCTACAACTCTTACTTATTTTTGGTGGCTGCATGAGCCGCCAAAAAAGTCTGTCAGTTAAAATTTCATTTCTTGTTGTGGTTGTTAAAAGTGGAGTTCAGTATTGAAAGACGTGTAATTGAATCTCTTTAGTTGCGATATAGAATTGAGTAAATAAGATAAAATAGTTGTGTATTTATACACATTGTTAAATTCCCTTAACATTAAGGAAACTTTTAGTGTTGTAGTAAAAGTGATTTAAAGATCTGTTTATGCCTCAATTCAAATTTCTAGTCAAACATTTTTTTTTCAAATTCTCTTGTTAGAATTAATAGAATATCTAGTTTTGTCACTAATCGAAGTTATGCTATTTTTGTGTGCAGTACTGATAGTAGATACTACAAAGACTAGATGCAAGTTGATGCTAATTGTTGTTTAGGGAATTCTAGTGCAAACTATCTCAGCAAGGAAGCTTCCCTACAATATATCCATTATTACCCAATTGACCTAATGTCACGACCCGATTTATCAAGTCATGATGGCACCTACTATAACCCACCAGCAGGTAAGCCAACCCGTAACCCGGAACAACAAGTAATGGGTCTGAGGGTAGAAATCAAACAAAAGTAGGCAAATAACAATATAAA
>JAJONQ010001788.1:0-25843 GCA_036250385.1 Solanum microdontum | reverse complement strand
ATAACTGTGCAGTTTATACAAATCATTTAAAACAATAGATGATGGCTCAATGTATTAAAGAAATACAATAACAACTCAGTCTACTTATAAAGTAATATAATACTGTGGGAGTTTCTCTAACCGACAACCACCACTATGAACCAAAGTGATGATACAACGTCTTGCCCACGCTGACAGAACTGTCCTATACTTTGTTGTCATATAGAATGCCTTAACTAAGTGTATCCACTAGTCTATGCTAAAAAGCACTAAGGAATCATCTAAAAAGTATGATCTTTTCTACCCATAATGGCTACATGGTTTATGGAGGCTTGAGTTATTATGAACTCGCTCAAATGTGAAAACATTTTAACTCTTAGGAATACTTAGTTCCCGTATAATCTTTTAAGAAATGAACTTTATTCTTACTCTTTAATCAACTCAAATCTTAAGTCTTAAAACATAGTTAAAACGTTTGTGTCACGACCCGAGCCTACACCCCGGATGTGACACGGTGTACAATACTCCGAAAAGCCTCATAACATTCGATATAAGGAAAATGGTATGGAATTAAAACTTTTCTTTAAATTCATACAATAGAAAAACATCATTTAAAACATCGAAAGTCTACTAGTCTGACATGGCCATTTAAAAACAATCTTCGAATCAAAAGTAGGGTCTTGACCCTTTACAATAGAAAGTCTAAAAAGAGTCTATTACAATGAAAGACATGAAACATCAAAGTACTTGTCCTCAAATCCATGAGGACATACCACATGCCTTGGAAGAAATCAATCCAAGCTTCAGCTAGAACACCTTAACTCACTTGCCGGAACCTACAGTTTGTAGAAAAAGAAAAGAAATATGGGTTAGCACATTTAATGTAATAAATATGATAGCCATGCAAAAACCATGCTTAAAAAGGACATTTTGGTTGGAAACCATGCATATGCCAATTTTGAGAAAACTTCATGAACATAGGTATAAGAGGCATAAGATACAACATATTCAACATATAAGCCATTTCATTATATTAGAGCCTTCACCTTAAGTAACCCTCAAGCTATACTTTGTGCAATGTATGAATAGCGTCCCATACCACCATCCACACTAAGTACCGTTTTAAGACCACCAAAAGTGAACTTACCATTCTTCCTTTTCACCTTTAGACAAAACTCATACATTAGGAACATAAACATTTCATAAATCATGACAAGGAAAGTAACTCATAATACCATCAAAGTAAAGCATGCATGATTACATTAAGAATATAACTCAACATTCTTCATTAGCTTCATTAAGAGCACCTTCATTCATTAGTCATTAAGATATTAGAGAACTCACTATAGCCCCCTCAAAGCCTACACGTGCAATGCATGAATGGCATCCCATACTACTACCCACACTTCATAGAACTTCTTGAGTAACCATAGTGCACATTTCACATGATGGGAATAAGCATTAACCGACATAGACTATGAGAGCAAACCATGGAATTTGATCTGATATGACCCCACACCGAAGGAATGTGTCCTACTTGCCTAAGGTAGAACTAGGTACATTTTAGTTTAGGTGGATCCACTAACTAATATCCTGTGTGGGCGCATAGTTATGGTATAGGAAATATGTTCTTTGAAATCCGGCCTAACATAGGGAGAACTTCCAGCTTACCATATCCACTCGGTACTTAGCCTCCATTCCCATAGAGTAGTTCATTTTCATTAACATTATTGTACTTGAGAGGGCCACCAACATTAGGTCTACCGATTCTATGTTCATGAAGTCAAGACACATTCATTACACAAGAAGAGGATGCCTAAGCCTACCAACTCAAGACACAACATTACATTGAGGAAAACCTTCACATTCTATCATCATCATTCATGAGTGTTAATAGAGAATAAGCTTTAAATAATAACACAGTTGCATTCTAGACATGATCATAATACTTTCATTGTAACCACATGCATATACTTCACATCATAATCATACATAAATCCGTCATGAAATTTCCCTCCAAGGCTATGAATCAATCTAAACCGAAACATCTAGAATACTACATTAGATAAGGGAAATATCATGATTCAATAACTAATTCCATATAGACAAGCAATTCAACATACTTTCATAATCAATTAAATCCCAATCACAATTCACTACTTAGGATTTTGGGGGAAACATGGGTTCATAGGAGAAATTCACCATAATTCATCATTAGTTCAACAACCCATTCATAATTCATCATATATAAACCTTTGAAAATGTTTTGGAATTGAACCCATGCATAGATTGAAAACCTTAGGTTTTTGGGGGATTTTGGAAACATTGAAATCATCTTTTGAAGGGGCTCCTTGGATGGAAACTAGCCATGGATGAAAACTACCATTCTTTAATGGAGTTTTCCTTGAAATTTGAGAAGAAACACTTTGGTTCTTCAAGCCCTTGCCTCCACTCCTTCTTCTTCTTCTTCTTTTTCAATGGTGGTTTCTAGAGAGAAAAATATTGAGAGGAATGGATTCTTTTGGGTTTTTGGGAATAATGAAGTAAAATGGATGCTTAAAGACTTAAAACCATTTATATGCATGAATTAAAACAATTAAAAATGATTCCATAAAATAACTAATTGATTTGGAAATTACCAAATGACCCTCAACTTAGGCAGCCCCGTCCAGGGACCACGACCATCTATACGGCTCGTCTAGGGGACCACGGCTCGTGGTGGTGCCCGTGGTCCCCTAACCAGTAGCCTTCCCAACTTTCCATGCCTCCCATGAGGACAAGGAATGACAATGAGACCTCCCATGATCTGTGGTCAAGACCACGAGTCGTGGTGAATGTCGTGGTCTTGAGGCAGTGTCGAGCCTTTGAAGCCTTGCCTCATATGTGCCTAAGGGACCTTCACGACCACCCTTCATGCCTTGTCAAGGGCACCACGGTTCGTGGTCCCTTGACCAGTAGCTCCCTCATCTTGACACCATTCCCATGAAGCTAAGGCAACCCCACGAGCCTTCCCATGGCCCGTGGTTATGACCATGAGCCGTGAAGTGGCTCATGAAGGGGAGCCTTGGCTTAGAACCTTTTTAGGGCACACTGCCTTGCCAACCACGGGTGGCACTATGACTCGTGGTGGCCACCATAGGTCGTGAAGACCCTCGTGGTCATGGTAGGCAGTGGCTAAACAAGGCAGCCTTGGCCCTTAACCCTTGACGTTAAACTTCACGTTTAGGCTCTAGTTCAACCTACCATTTTCCGGGTCGTTACATTATCTCCCCCTTAGGAACATTCATCCTCGAATGACACTTTAAACCCTTTAAGGAGATAAAGACTCAAGACTAGTAGCCCATCATTCATAAAACATCATAATCAATGCACAAATCATTGGAGGAAACATCAACTCCTCATCAATAAGCTCAATGCAACACAAAGAAGTAGGAACTATATCTACAAACTCATTATGCGCGAAAACATCAACATTTCTCATTTCATTGGGGGAATTTCATTCTGCAACTCACATCATGCTCATTACAACATCATAAAGGAAATTATGCAATTCTTCTCAAAGACTCATTTAAGCATGTTCAGCAATTCAACTCATGAAGCATTTAGGCAACTCATTATAGATGCACCACAACATGAGGAATAAAAATCCTGAAAACTCAATTTTTCATTAAACATGCATTCATCAAGAACATGCATAACATAAGGAGATCATGGAAACACATAAATCACACTGACTCCAAAACATGAAACAAACCATAAGGAACTCTTAGTCTCAAGCTTGATTAGGAATAGAAGGAAAGAGATAAGAATATCGGACCTCTCAACAACCTTACTATTCAACATAATATCACCCCCTTGGGAGTAAACTCACACTAAGGCAAACATGAAAAATAATATAGGGACCTTAACAAGACATTCATAACTATAAGGAATTATCAACCTATCGGTGCCTTCATCCGGAAGGGCTCTTTTGTCCTCTCTAGCCCGTAGTGCATAGAAACGACTATTCTTTGTAGCATAAGGATCCGGAACACTAAGAGAAGCTTGTTTGGGCTCCCTTCCCTTGGCAGTAAGAGTAGGACAATCTTTCACTTGATGATCAATCTTTCCACAACCATATTACCCATTAGTACCGGCTAGGCACTTCCCATAATGCTTCTTTCCACAATTAGTGCAAATAGGTTTAGAAAATGAAGACCCACCACCTTTCTCTTGGTTAACCCTATGAGTTCTTGAAGAATCTTGGTTTGGATCTCTCTTTTTGAACCTTGGTTGACCTTGCTCATCGGATCTAACTCTCTTCATCTCCCTATTCTTCCTTTTATGTTTTGACTCCTCAATAGATTGAGCATATACCATAAGTCTAGAAATGTTCATATCATCATGGAGCATTGTTGTACGGCACTCTTCCTCAACTAGGTCGGACACACCCGTCACATACCTACTCATCTCATCCCTTAGGTTAGACACCAAAGATGTGTCATACTTAGACAATTGGCTAAATTTCAAAGAATACTCTTGAACATTCATGTTACCTTGCCTAAAGTTGATAAACTACTCCACCTTAGCCTCCCTCTTCTCACGGGGAAAGAACCTACAAAGAAATGCTTCCTTGAACACTTCCCAATCTATAGGCCCCTCTTCTACCGGCCTATTACTATTCCATTGAGTGAACCAAACTTGGGCAACGTCCTTCAATTGATAAGCGGCTAGTTCCGTTTTTTTTCTATAGAAGTCACCCCATAGCATTAACTACCTTGTACACCTCATCCAAAAACTCTTGGGGATCCTCTCCCACCTTGGAACCTAGAAACATCGGAAGGTTCATCCTCACAAAGTTCCTCAACCTAGAATCCATAGTACTCACAATAGGGTTCACATGAGTTTCAACATCACTATTAGCTTGGGCCATCATAGCTTAGGCTTGAGTAGTTATGGCTTGAGCCATCATCAAAAGAGCCGACCTACCTTCCTCATTTGTCATAGCCGGAGGATCAATAGGAACTTGGTTGCCTTGAGGAACTTGAGGACCTTGGGGAGGAACTCCCTCATTCACATTCTCCTCTTCCATCCTTCTTGCGTTCGCCTTTCTTGTATAAATACCCTATAAACACAAGAGAAGGCTTAGGAAAAGGACATTCATAGAGTTAAAACTCCAAGGCACGATTTAAAGAGTAATGAAAGAAGTGAAGTTCCTATCGTCTTATAGCCTCTAATTCATAAAATATGTCGCGATTCACACATAGGAACAAGACTCTACTCGACATGACTTGTGAGACATCAATCCTAAAAACCATCCCAAAAACCTTGTGCTCTAATACCATGTTTGTCACGATTCGAGCCTACACCCCAGACGCGACATGACGTACAAGACTCTGAAAAGCTTCATACAAGCCTCATAACATTCATAACATTCGATATAAGGAAAATGGTACGGAATTCAAACTTTTCTTTAAATCCATACAATAGAAAAACATCATTTAAAACAACGGAAGTCTACTAGTCTCACATGGCCATCTAAAAACAATCTTTGAATCAAAAGTAAGGTCACAAACCTTTACAATAGAAAGTCTAAAAAAAGTCTATTACAATGAAAGACATGAAACATCAAAACTACTTGTCCTCGAATCCGTGAGGACATACCACAAACCTTGGAAGAACTCAATCCAAGCTTCAACTAGAAGAACTTAACTCACTTGCCGGAACCTACACTTTGTAGAAAAATAGAAGAAATATGGGTTAGCACATTTAATGTACTAAGTATGATAGCCATGCAAAAACCATGTTTAAAAAGGACATTTTGGTTGGAAACCATGCATATGCCAATTTTGAGAAAACTTCATGAACATAGGTATAAGAGGCATAAGATACAACATATTCAACATATAAGCCATTTCATCACATTAGAGCCTTCACCTTATGTAAACCTCAAGCTATACTTTGTGCAATGTATGAATAGCGTCCCATACCACCATCCACACCAAGTACCACTTTAAGGCCACCAAAAGTGAACTTACCATTCTTCCTTTTCACCTTTAGACAAAACTCATACATAAGGAACATAAACATTTCATAAATCATGAAAAGGAAAGTTACTCATAATGCCATCCAAGTAAACCATGCATCATTAGATTAATCATATAAGTCAACATTCTTCATTATCTTCACTAAGAGCACCTTCATTCATTAGTCAATAAGACATTAAAGAACTCACTATAGCCCCATCAAAGCCTACTCGTGCAATGCATGAATGGCATCCCATACTACTACCCACACTTCATAAAACTTCTTGAGTAACCATAGTGCACATCTCACATGATGGGAATAAGCATTAACCGACATAGACCATTAGAGCAAACAATGGAATCCGGTGTCATATGACCCCACACCGAAGGAAGGTGTCCTACTTGCCTAAGGTAGAACTAGGTAAATGTTAGCTTAGGTGGATCCACTAGCTAATATCCCATGTGGGCTCATAGTTATGGGATAGGAAAGATGTTCATTGAAATCCAGCCTAATGTAGGGAGAACTTCCATCTTACCATATCCACTCGGTACTTAGCCTCCATTCCCATAGAGTTGTTCATTTTCATTAACATTATTGTACTTGAGAGGGCCACCAAGATTAGGTGTACTGATTCTATGTTCATTAAGTCAAGACACATTCATTACACAAGAAGAGGACGGCTAAGCCTACCAACTCAAGATACAACATTACATTGAGGAAACCCTTCATATTCTATCATCATCATTCATTAGTGTTAATTGAGAATAATCTTTCAATAATAACACAATTGCATTCTCGACATGATCATAATACTTTCATTGAAACCACATGCATATACTTCACATCATAATCATACATAAATCCTTCATGAAATTTCCCTCCAAGGCTATGAATCAATCTAAACCCAAATATCTATAATACTACATTAGATAAGGGAAATAGCATAATTCAATAACCAATTCCATATAGACTTAAACAATTCAACATACTTTCATAATCAATCAATTCCCAATCACAATTCACAACTTAGGATTTTGGGGGAAACATGGGTTCATAGGAAAAATTCACCATAATTCATCATTAATAAACAATCCATTCATAATTAGTCATATATAAACCTTTGAAAACGTTTTGGAATTGAACCCATGTATAGATTCAAAACCCTAGGTTTTTTGGGGGATTTCGGAAACATTGAATTCATCTTTCGATGGGGCTCCTTGGATGGAAACTAGCCAAGGATGAAAACTACCATACCTTAGTGGAGTTTTCCTTGAAATTTGAAAATAAACACTTTGGTTCTTCAAGCTCTAGCATCCACTCATTCTTCTTCTTCAATAGAGGTTTCTAGAGAGAGAAATATTGTGAGGGGTGAACTCTTTTGGGTGTTTGGGAATAATGAAGTAAAATAGATGTTTAAATAATTAAAACCATTTATATACATAAATTAAAACAATTAAAAACTACTCCATAAAATAACTAATTGATTTGGAAATTACCAAATGACCCTCAACTTAGGCAGCCCCGTCCAGGGCCCACGACCATCTATACGGCTCGTCTAGAGGACCATGGCTCGTGGTGGTGCCTATGGTCTCTTAACTAGTAGCCTCCCCAACTTTCCATGCCTCCCATGAGGTAAAGGCATGACCACCAGACCTCCCACGATCCGTGGTCAAGACCACGAGTCATGGTGAAGGTCGTATTCTTGAGGCAGTGTCGAGGTTTTGAAGTCTTACCTATGGGACCTTCACGACCACCCTTCACGCCTCGTCAAGGACACCACGGCCTGTGGTCTCTTGACCAGTAGCTCTCTTATCTTGACACCATTCCCATGAAGCTAAGGCAACCCCATGAGCATTCCCATGGACCGTGGTCATGACTATGAGCCGTAAAGTGGATCGTGAAGGGGAACCTTGGCTTGGCACCTATTTAGGGCACACTACCTTGCCAACCACGGGTGGCACCATGACTTGTGGTGGCCAGCACCGGTCGTGAAGTCCGTCGTGGTCATGGTAGGTAGTGGCTAGGCCTAGTTTTAGAAAGCCTTTGACCCCTAGCCATGGCCTTCACCCAAAACCCTTAGCCCTTTCCCTTAACCCTTGATGGTAACCCTTACGTTTAGGCTCTAGTTCAACTTACCATTTTTTGGGTCGTTACAGTTTGTAAAAGACTTTTGAAATGATTCTAAGAACTCTCTAGACTTGGCTCTTAACTTTTCTTGAATTTGAATTTATGGATTCAAGGATTGTGATTTGTGACAGGAAGGATCTCATGATGTTTAGGAGTGTTTTTAGATAGTTAAATATGAGAAACGATCAAGAAATCACTGTCCGGGAAAAAGTCCGCTACGCGGAGATGTATTTAAATATGTGGTCACGAAATTTAATTTTTAAAGAGAGGAGTACGTGTCCTATCTGCGACGCGGAGGTGATTTTTGTACATTGGGGGAGCAAGATCGCGATGCGGACCTGCGTGCCATTTCTGCTCGACTTTTTCCTTTTTCATTTTCTCACCCCAATTCACCTAAACTTGATTATTTTTCTCAATCCCTCTTTGGATTAAAATACTCAATTTATGTACAGAAGATTCTAACTCAAAATAACTCTTAAATCGACACGATCTCAACAAGAACTCCACAATCCCATCAAATCTCAAGAACTAAAGCAAATTTCAAGAACATATACCAAGAACATCAAACATCAACCGTTCTAGGATGAATTCACGCTGAAATAAACTTGTTTGGCACGTGGGTGAACGAACCTAATGCTGTGAAAGTCTTACATACCTCGTAGGGATCAACCCTTGGTGAAATCGACAAGCTATTCTTTAAGAACGCAACGAATCCTTTCTTCTTCTTCTCTTTTCACTTCTCTCAAAGCACTAGCGTATTTCTTAATTGAGTAAACTAAACTAACTCATCTTAGACCCTAACTAATTACCAAAAAAAAATAATCAAGTCATTGGGGGGGTGGGGGTGAAAAGACCACAATAACCCTTCAAAAATCCGGATTGGACCTTCTTTATTCAAATAGCCCAACTTCCAATGGGAATGTCTCACACATACAAACTCGGAAATGCGCAAACTCGGCGGAATTGGAAAGATAATTCAAAGATATTTTCTACGGTAACTGGAAATACACCTAAATCATCTTGAGCTAGGAGTTATGGTCATTTGAAGTTGACCAAAAACTCAAACTTAACATAAACTTAACTAATTTTCCATATTTTTCATTCTTTCCAAAAATGACTCTTTCATTCTTTAAAACATCTCCCCCTTGGGAACATTCATCGTCTAATGAGATTACTCTTAGTAGGCAAAGGGTGTAACATCTAACATTCAGCTCAAACACCCAACAAGCAAATCTAACACATCAACCATGTAAATTAAAGAGTACTAAGAAGAGAATTAGTACCTTGGTCTGGAGTTTCTCCGGGCTCAAAGAGATGTGGATATCTCTTCTTCATATCCTCCTCAGCTTCCCAAGTAGCTTCCTCGACAAATTGATCCCTCCAAAGGACTTTGACTAATGCTACTTCCTTAGCCTTCAACTTGCGAACTTGGTGATCTAGAATCTGAACCGGAATCTCCTCATAAGATAAGTTATCCTTGATACCAATATCTTTAGTAGGTATGATAAGTGAAGGGTCTCCCATGCACTTTTTCAACATGGAATTATGAATTACCGGATGAACTGCTGCTAACTCTTGGGGTAGCTCTAGCTCATAAGCTACATTACCAACCCTTTTGGATATTCTGTAAAGGCCAATATACCGGGGACTAAGCTTCCCCTTCTTACCAAATCTCATAACACCCTTCATGGGTGAAATTTTCAACTATACCCAATCATCCACTTCAAACTCTAACTCCCTTCTCCTAACATCAGTGTAGGATTTTTGACGACTCTGTGCTGTTTTCAACCTCTCTTAAATAATTTTCACCTTCTCCATAGCTTGATGAACTAAGTCTGGTCCTATCAACCCAGCTTCACCAACCTCAAACCATCCAATAGGAGATATGCATCTTCTCCCATAAAGAGCTTCTTAAGGAGCCATTTGGATGCTAGAGGGGTAACTATTTTTATAAGTAAATTCAATAAAATGTAGGTGATCATCCCAATTACCCTTGAAATCAATCACACAGGCCCTCAACATATCCTCTAAAGTCTGAATAGTGTTCTCTGCTTGACCATCTGTCTGAGGGTGAAAAACAATACTTAAGTTCACCTTTGAACCCAAACCTTTTTGGAATGACTTCCAAAACTGTGCAGTAAATTGCACATCTCTGTCTGAAATAATGGAGACTAGAACTCCATGAAGTATAACTACTTCTTGAAGATACAACTTGGCATAATCCTCTGCTGAATGGGTAGTCTTTACAGGCAAAAAGTGGGTTGATTTCGTCATTCTATTAATAATCACCCAAATAAAATCATGCTGCCTGCGAGACCTCGGCAAAACTGTGATGAAATCCATATTAATCATCTCCCACTTTCATTTTGGAAGTTCTATATTCTGAGCCATACCACCGGGCCTTTGGTGCCCTACTTTAACTTGTTGGCAATTTGGACACTTAGCAACAAACTTTGTAAGGCCCTTCTTCATACTACTCCACCAATAAACTTCTCTCAAATCGTGATACATCTTTGTGTAACCCAGATGGATAGTATATTTGGAGCTATGAGCTTCCTCCATGATTCTCTCTTTGAGTCCATCCACCCTTGGTACACACAACCTACCTTGATACCTCAACATTCCATCTCCCACTTGTTCAAAAGCCAATACCTTTTGCTTATGAACATTTGCCTTCAATTCAAGTAAAATAGGATCTTGGTCTTGCTTCTCCTTAACTTCAGACACTAATGATGATTCAGCCCCATTCATCACCATTACTCATCCCTCTGTGGAATCCATCAGCCGAACTCCTAGTCGTGCAAGTCTATGCACATCTCTTGCTAGCTCTTTCTTATCATCTTCAAAATGGGAGGTACTACCCACAGACAACCTTCTCAAGGCATCAACAACAACATTAGCCTTACCTGGGTGATAAAGAATATTTATGTCATAATCCTTGAGTAACTCTAGCGACCTTCGTTGTCTTAGATTATGCTCTTTCTGACAAAACACATACTGAAGACTCTCGTGATCGGTGAACACATCCACATGAACACCATAAAGATAGTTGCGCCATATTTTCAAAGTGAATACTACGACGACCAATTCTAGATCATGGGTTGGATAATTCTTCTCATGAACTTTCAACTGTCTGGAGTCATAAGCTATAACTTTGTCATTCTGCATTAACACACAACCCAAACCAACTCTAGACGCATCACAATATACAACAAAGCCTAGCGTACCTTCTGGTAAGGTCAATACTGGGGCAGTAGTCATCCTCTCTTTCAATTCCTGAAATCTTTTCTCACAAGCTTCAGACCATTGAAATTTCACTGTTTTCTAAGTTAACTTGGTCGAAGGGGATGAAATAGATGAGAACCCCTCTATGAACTTTCTATAATATCCAGCCAACTCAAGAAACTCCTAATATCAGTTGGAGATGTGAGTCTAGGACAATTCTACACTGCCTCTATTTTCTGAGTATCAACTCTAATTCCATCACCGGAAACAATGTGGCCTAAAAATGCCACACACTCAAGCTGAAACTCACATTTCGAAAACTTAGCATACAACTCTCTATCCTTTAGAGTTTGGAGAACTATTCTGAGATGGCTAGCATGATCTTCCTCATTCCTCGAATAGATTAGTATGTCATCAATGAATACGATAACAAACATATCAAAATAAGGCTTGGATATTCTAGTCATAAGGTCCATGAATGTTGCAGGCACATTGGTGAAACCAAAGGACATAACTAGGAACTTATAAGGACCATAATGGGTCCTGAATGCTGTCTTTGGAATATCACAATCCCTTACTCTTAACTGATGGTAGCCAGATCTGAGGTCTATCTTAGAGAAATAGGTAGCACCCTGAAGCTGATAAAAAATATCATCAATTCTCGGAAGATGATACTTATTCTTGATGGTAACCTTGTTCAACTGATGGTAATCTATACTCATCCTAAGGGAACCATCCTTCTTCCTCACAAATAAGATCGGAGCTCCCCAATGGGAGACACTTGGTCAAATAAAACCCTTATCAAGGAGATATTTCAACTTTTCTTTTAGCTCTTTTAGCTCTGTTGGTGTCATTCTATATGGAGGAATAGATATGGAATGAGTATCAGGAAGAAATGTCTATACTAAAGTCTATTTCTCTCTCAGGAGGGATTCCGGGTAGATTATCTGGAAAGACTTCATGAAACTCACTCACAACTGGAACTGACTCAATAAGAGTTGTCTTAACACTAGAGTCATTCATTCAAACTAAGTGATAGACACAACCCTTGGAAACTAGCTTTCTGGCCTTAAGGTACGAAATGAAACGACCCTTAGGCACTGCTGAACTACTACTCCACTCTATAACTGGGTCGTTAGGAATTTGGAACCTAACAACTCGAGTTCTACAATCAATGGAGGTATAACAGGCATGAAGCCAGTCCATACCTAGAATGACATCAAAATCTACCATATCTAACTCAACTAAGTCAGCCATGGTGTCCTTGTGATTGATGAAAAATGACACGATCACGATATACTCACTCAGCTAGAATAGACTCTCCAACAGGTGTAGAAACAGAAAAAGGTTCACAAAGTTTCTCAGGAATAACATCAAAATTAATTGCAACATAAGGAGTCACAAAAGATAAACTTGCTCCTAGGTCTAGCAAAGCATAAATATCAGAAGTAAAGACTTTGAATACCAATGACATCATCTGGAGAATTCTCTTACTCTTGAAAAGTAGTGATCGCATAAAGGCGATTAGATCCTCCGCTAGTACCGGAAGTATCTCCTCTAAGTGCAGCCCTATCTGATGGAGCAACTGATGAAGATTGGGCTCTATTGCCTTGATTCATATTACCTTGCTGGTTCTTAGGGCACTCTTTCATGAAATGACCCTCTTGTCCACACTTGAAACAACTTGTGGAGCCATCGCGACACTTACCCAGGTGGGTCCTACCATACTTAGCACATGAAGGAGTCCAGTTACCTCCTTGTGCCACACTACCCTGAGACTGCGCAGTTCTAGATGTGAAATTTTGCGAATTCTGACCATTATACTGACCTTTGTTTCTGGGTGCAGGTGCACTAGCAGATGATGGAGCAAGTCCCTTTTTCTTTTGTTGAAAGGACGAACGGTTCAAATTACTTTTTTACTACCCAGACTCATTTCCTGTCTTAGCTTTCTTGTTTCTAAACTCCTCCTTATCCCTCAGCTTCTCTTCCTCAACCTGCTGCACATAATCCATCGACCTTGCTATGTCTATGTCACCTATTAGCATTGCAGCCTTACCTTCCTTACTCGACAGACGAGACAGCCCAGCAACAAACAAACTCAGCCTACTTCTCATATCCGCAACCATCTCCGAAGCATAACTGGATAGTTGGGCGAACTTCAAGCTTTACTCATGAACACTTAGTGAATCCTGCTTAGGTTAAGGAATTCTCGTATCTTAGCCTCTTTCAATTCTCAGGGAAAGAAATGCCCCAAGAAAGCCTCCTCAAACATAGCCCAAGTCAAAATTGGTGCACCCTCAGATCTACCCTTCTTCCACTGGTCAAACCAAGTCCTAGCAACATTCTTCAGTTGATATGCAGGTAGTTCAACTCGCTCAGCATCGACAACGTGCATGACCTCAAATACCTTTTGTAGTTCCTTAATGATGTTTTTCGGGTCCTTAGTAGTGCTTGAACCAGTGAAACTTGAAGGATTTATTCTTAAGAATTCTCAGACCCTCGAAGTATTAGCCTCTTTCTGTAGAGCCCTACTTTGTTACCCAACTTGGTTGGTCACAACCTGACTTAGCATTCGAATTGCTTCTCGCAATTCAACATTAGTGACCTCTCCTTGAGGTTTCACTTCAGGTGTATTTGGTACCTCTCGCTCCTCAATGTTATGCCTAGCAGGATGACCTCTGACAGCTCTTCGTAGATGCATGATTACTGAAACACATGTGTAAGCATGAGTTAGAAGAATATTTTTAGAGATAAAACTCTAACACACGAAATGAGTGTGAAAGAAGTGAAGGAATTTCCTAAATGTTACAGCCTCCTAATTATAGATGTGGCGCGCTTCACACCGATAACAAGGACCCTACAGACACAACTTCATAGACTCCCTAGGACTCTTGAACTCTATGCTCTAATACCAAGTTTGTCACGCCCCAAACCTACACCCTGGGCGGGACTGGCACTCGAGAACCATTGCTGGCCCCAAGCAAACTCTTGGCCTAGCTTACTTACTTAGCGAAAGACTTAAACATAAGAGACTGTCTCAAAATATAACTCATGCAATAACTTAAAGAGATATAAAGCTTAGCCAAAATGGCAATTCAAGTCTTAACGTACACAATTCAAAACAGAAAGACTAAAGAACTATAACTACTCGTCTATGAAGCCTCTGAAACAAAGAGGGATGTTGGTACAAGACCCCCGATAATCCTAACAACTAAAGTACTAAATCAAATGATAAAAAGAGTCCTCTGGATAGAAAAGAGGATCACCAACTGACTCTGAGTGCTCAACTGGATCAACGGGGCACTAGATGCTGATCCTAGTTACCTGTGTTTGCATCATAAAATGATGCAGAACAAATGGCATCAGTACATTGAATGTACGAGTATGCGAGGGGAAAAACCAAACATGACGTAAGATTGAAAGAAATATGAAAATAACACTTACCTTGGCTTTACTCAACTCATGAATACTCAACTCAAAGCAAAGTAAAAACAAAATAATGGTGCAGTTTATACAAAGCATTTTAAATAATAGATGATGACTCAATATATTAAATAAATACAATAACAACTCAGTCTACTTATAAAGTAATATAATACTATGAGAGTTTCTCTAATCGATAGACACCACTATGAGCCTAAGTGATGATAAATCATCTTGCCAATGCTGCCAGAATTGTCCTATACTTTGCCGTCATATAGAATGCCTTAACTAAGTGGATCCACTAGTCTATGCTAAAAAGCACTAAGGAATCATCTAAAAAGTATGATCCTTTCTACCCATGATGGCTACATGGTTTATGGAGGTTTGAGTTATTATGAACTCATATCCCCATAGCGGTGCTTAATACTACTCCCAAAATATACTCAACTCATTTGTAAAATTAAAACTTTTTCTGTGATTTTAGATAATTACGCAAAAACTAGCTTAAAACCTCTCTTGGAAATCAGTGTTTCCTTTCTTGCTCAAATGTGAAAACATTTTAACTCTTGGGAATACTTAGTTCCCATATAATCTTTGAAGAAATGAACTTTACTCTTACTCTTTACTCAACTCAAAGCTTAAGTCTTAAAACAAAGTTAAAACGTTTGTAAAAGAGTTTTGAAATTACTCGAAGAACTTCTAGACTTGGCTCTTAACTTTCCTTGAATTTGAATTTATGGATTCAAGGATTGTGATTTGTGATATGAAGGATCTCATGATGTTTAGGAGTGTTTTTAGATAGTTAAACATGAGAAACGATCAAGAAATCACTGTCTTGGAACAAGTCTGCGACACGGAGAAGTATTTAAATATTTGATCGCAAAATTTAATTTTGCAACAGAGGATTCCGCATCCTATCTGCGACGTGGAGGTGATTTTTGTACACTGAGGGAGCAAGTTCGCGACGCGGACTTGCGTGCCGAAATCTTCTCGACTTTTTCCTTATTCGTTTTCTCACCCCAATTCACCTAAATTCGATTCATTTTCTTAATCCCTCTTTGGATTCAAATACCCAGTATATGTACACAAGATTCTAACTCAAAACAACTCTTAAATCGACATGATCCAGTCAAGAACTCCATAATCCCATCAAATCTGAGGAACTAAAGCAAATTTCAGGAACATATACCAAGAACATCAAATATCAACCTTTCTAGGACGAATTCACGCTGAAATAAACATGGTTGGCGCGTGGTTGAACGAACCCAACGCTATGAAAGTCTCACATACCTCATAGGGATCAACCCTTGGTGAAATCGACAAGCTATTCTTCAAGAACGCGATGAATCCTTGCTTCTTCTTCTCTTTTCTCTTCTCTCAAAGCCCTAGCATATTTCTTAATTGTGTAAACTGAACTAACTCAGCTTAGACCCCAACTAATTACCAAAAAAATGAAATTAAGTCATTGGGGAGGGGGTGAAAAGACCACAATACCCCTCAAAAATCCGGATTGGACCTTCCTTATTCAAACAACCCAACTTCCAATGGGCATATTCATACATACAAACTCGAAATCGCACAAAATCGGCGGCGTTGGAATGATCATTCAAAGATCTTTCCTACGGTATCTTGAAACACACCTAACTCATCCTGATCTAGGAGTTCTGGTCATTTGAAGTTGACCAAAAACTCAAACTTAACATAACTTAACCAATTTTCCAAATTTTTCATTCTTTCCAAAAATGGCTCTTTCTAATTCTAGCTCTTTCTAGTTCTTTCAATTAGCAAGATCTTACAATTGAGACCCCTAGGGGTAGAGGTAGAGCTCGAGCGAGGAGGAAAGGTCGTGCCTGAGGGGTGGCCACTAGCTAGAGGCCATTTTAAAGATGCCTCTCCCGAGTTAGAGTTGGATGCTAGAGGGTACCAAGTTCCTCCAGAGTACGCTATTGCATCATTATTGTAGGACACCTTGTTGAGAGTGTTGGGGGGTACTAGAGGGTTTTACTCAAAATGGAGGAGCAACAGGCACATTGCAGGGTTCTCAGACTAGAGTGGGGGCTCAAACCCTAGACCAAAGTTTAGTTCCACTTGTCCAAGGTCCTGCGAAACAACCACTAGTGGGTCATATGATTGATGGCGATCTTTTACCAGAGTTGGATCCAGGGTGCACCTTTTCTTATGTTGTGTGATATGGAGCAACACCAATATCAGAAGTTTAGAAATATGGATCTACCTTAGTTTTAGGGTGGAAAGAGCAAAGGTGCATATGAGTTCTTGTCTACATTTCGAGAGTTGCTTGATACACTTACCTTGGTTGAGTCTCACTGGGTTCATTATATTGCACTTCAGTTACGTGGCCCATCTAGGGAGTAGGGGAGAGTTTATTCGAGATACATACCAATTAGATCTCCACTAGTGACTGGAGAGGTGTTTGCTTGTGCTTTTATGACCGTTTTGTCCCTTGGAGTGTGAAGGAGGTGATCCAATTGGGATTTGAGAGTTCGAGATATGAGGGCCTCACAATTGCACAGTATGAGACTCATTTTTATCAATTGTCTAAACATGCCCTAGTTATCGTTTCAAACGAGTCAGAGAGGATTCACAGGTTCATAAGGGAATTGTCCTACCCCATTTTGTTCTATAGTATTTATAGCATACCGCGAGGGGGCTTTTTTCTAGTTCATAGTGGGAACCGCCAATGAGGTGGAGTTATTGGAGCGTGAGGAGTTTGGAGATATTATATATAAGAGGTCTCGTACTTCAGGTCAATTTTTGGTAATAAGAGATCCCTCCGAAAGTAGTTACTTCTAGTGTTGGGGACTAGTTAGGCATCCATATAGGCATCTGAGGGTTGTCAAACAACCCGTAGTACCTATAGTTCAGGTAAGAGTTTTCATGGTTTACAGTAGAGACCAGTGGGCTGAGGTGGTTATACTGGTTTCTTTGGATCGTCACAGCAGTCTCCAATTCAAAGGTATGATTATAGTTGTGGAGACACGGATCATATTTTTTGGCAGTGCCCTACTTAGGGTTACGGAGAATCCCAGCCTAGTTTTTTAGTTCTGGTGAGATCACTGGATCCTTAGACTAGAGGTCCGGTAAAGATTAGATAGGCAGAGGTTGTCGGATGCTAGGTAGGGATGCTAGTGGTGCTATGGTTCCTCATAACGGAGGTAGAGGTATAACTCATATGGGAGGTGGTTGAGAGGGTCAGTGTTTTTGCTTTTCCATGGAGACCCGAGGCCGAGTCTTCATATGCACTTATTACAGAGAGATTCCCAAACTCAAAGCAGTCTAGGAGGATTTTTGGAGCAACCTTTGTTCTTTTTTCAACTAAAGAGAAGGATTCCTAATATAAATTCCACATGTTTTAGTTTCTGGTCATGTTAGCCCGTTGTACCGACCTGCTGGCTGCTATAGTGGGATGATGTCAGCCTAAGTCAAATTTCAAATTCTGAAAATTTCCGTTGTGTCACTCTAAATTATTTTAATGGAGTATTTAAATTATTGTTAAGATCTCATCCCAAACTCAACCCAACCACTATGTAGTCCCAACCAAGGGTCCTACTAGACCAAACTCAACATTCTCAAGCTAACGATGCTAAAGAAAATCCCATCCGAACCTGCTTACCAAGGATGTTGCCGAAGTCAACCCTTTCCAAATAAAAGCTCTAAAATAGAAATTCTCACCCAAAGCTCTCCTAAGTACCTTGGGAAATAGGCCACTCTTCCTAACACATCAAATACATAACATAGAAGCTACATGAAGGGATAAATAGGAAAGAAACACATAAATAAGCAAATGACTCAAGGGTCCTTATATTTCAACTTCAAATCAACATGATTTCAAATCATAGTTATTTGTTATGTACAAACAAGGTCCTTAGTTTACTAAATTTGGAATCAATTTTAGATATTAAGATGAAATCTTATATGAATTCCTATCTATTTGAGGAATTGTAATTATAGTTAGAAATTCAAAACTTTTCTCAGGATGTGATTTAAAAGAATGAATAAAATAAAAGGAAAAATGATCAAGAAAAAATACCATTAATATATATAGCCCAAAATGAATTTATTTAATTTTGCTATCCAATTCATGAAAAAGTTGGAAAAATTTAACTATTGTTAGAAATTAACCATTGCAAGGTTTTAACATCTACTACCCCCCCCCCCAATCCTCTACTATAGAATATCCAAATAAACAGAGCTGGACCAAATGTTGAAAATATTTATTGGGTTGGGTCCATCCATAAGGTGTGCTAATTAGTGTGTGAGCCCATTAGTTCATCCTCTTCCCTAACCCTAACCCTTAGAGTATAAATATATCACTATGGGTTTAGGATAAACTACATTTTGTACATTAGTTGACGACCAATGTTTACACTAGAAAAGCAAGATTTGCATCCCTATGATACTAGGTTGTGGAAATATGAGGATTCATCCATCTATTGGGGATTTTCGGTGAGTCATCGGAAATTCTCACAAAATGGATGAATCCTCATATTTCCACAACCTAGTATCCTGGGAAAGCAAATCGTGCTTCTCTTCTGTAAAACATGAATGATGGTTGTTGTAGATAAGCTTCTGCTATGGAGAAACTTGCAGATCTTCTAAACTAGTATTTACAAGTAAAATCCTACGCCAAACTTGAAAATATTACTTCAAATTTAGGTGAACAAATAATTTTCTATTTTTGTCTATTTAATTTTTAAAAATTGGTTTTCTTTGGCATAATTACAAAATCCTCTAGGATTTATCAAAGTTCAAAATGATCAACACTCCGTATAGCTAGACGCCAAATTTTATTTTTGGGTGCAAATTGAACAAGCGACTCACTCTATGCATTCTCCATTGCTTTCTTTTGCATGTAAGCTATATTTGATCAAATGCTTTTGTTTTATTTTTTTTCATACAAGGCTTCAATCAGATTTTGTGTGTGATCATGTATATGTAACTCTATCTATATTGTTTTTAATCTGTGTTGATTATGCTTTATCTATGAAAATCTGTATAAATTAACTTTATTTGTACAAATGATACTTCAAGCATAGAATAACATGCGATAAATAAAACTAGAAGTAACTATTGTGGACATAATAATAAGACATAGAATAGAGCCATAACATAGATGTGTACATAATTGTATAAAATCTACAACAAAGGTCCAAAAGTCACTAGGGAAGACAAATATACAGAGAACCCAACTCCGGACCTGGTGTCCCTAGTACAAAAGCTTCCAAGTACAAAAAGGGATTATATACAATAGGTCTGTCTAATCAAATTATAAAATACTTAAGATAGTGCAAGAGAGATAGCAACAAGTCTCCAGACAGCAATAGCTCACCATGATCCAACAACAATGACCTCAAAAAATCTGAAATCAATAAGGGTGGCTCGTACTGGATGCTGCATCAGAAAAATATGTAGAAGTGCAGTGTGAGTACCAAAACATGGGTACTCAATAGGCATCATAGATAGACCAATCGAGCTAAAAAAACTATAAATAAGAGAAGCACGGTAGTGCTAACATTAAAAATGAGAGCGAACTAGAGACATTCTCATAAGCACGGATAGTAAAGATAATAATAATAATAATTAAAATTCACGCAAATACAAGTTTATCATAGACAAACATACAATGCAAGATGATGCAATGCACATGTGGCCAATGCATAAAAGTAAAAATGTTTTGGAATCATCTTGTTGGCTGCTTCATGGGACATTTCATACACCCGCTACTACACAACTACACATGCTTTTTAGAATTTAGCTCATGACTGTTCCACAACTAAAAAAAATAGTGAATACCGACCTATAAATTACTGACTTTAAATGACATTCGGTATAAAAAATATAAAATAAACTTATGGAAACTGACTTCAAGAGGTCGATATTTATGCAAAAAAAGCGGAAAAACAACATACCGACCTCCAGAGATCAGAAATTTTCCCAGAACAAAATGAATAAAAGAAGAAACGGTCCTTATAGTCGATCTTGAATTCAATAATGACTAATAATATTTCATTTTATCAAAATTAAATATAAAAAAAATTGAACCACCCTCAAGAGGATATTTTTTGTGATATAAAAAACAAATAAAATTATAATACTGACCTTTTGAAGTCGGTAAAATTAAAATTTATATAATTAAATTAATTTTCGTTAAAATGTGTATATAGTGATTGCAAGAAGTCGATATTCGTACTTTAATTTAATTAGTTTCAACCTTATGAAAAATAAAAAATAAATTAATTTAAGATATGGTAATATTTATTTTTTTCATTAAATTTATATGTAATACCGATCTCTGGAGGTTGGTATGTTTTGTTTATATCTAAGCTAATTACTTATAATAAAAGCGACATTCGAAGGCCATTTTTGAAAAAAAAAATACTTTTATAATCATTATTTTCCTATTGTGTATAAAACTAATATTTTCATTTTATGTTAATTCTTTGAAAGTTTAACAATTGTATATTTGTATTAAAATTAAAATCCATGTAGTAATACTGACAATTCAAATTCGGATTATGGAATAACGTTGATATTAATTGAGAGGTAATAGCAACTTTAAAAATTTGATGAGATACTTGTAGAAAAGTCATAGTAAATTAAGTTTTATACATGTTGATAATTCTTTGGCCCTTGAGTTATGCCTTGTCTTGTTTAATATAGACAACAAAACACCGATAATTCATTGACTTTAGGTGGTAATACATATATACTCGTGAGCTATTGTACAAATAAAGTTCTATCAATATATGTACGTCCGAACTTGAATGGATGTTTCTATAGTGATCAAGTCGAAGGCAAAAAGTTAAATGACATTTCATTGGAGACGTGAGAAATAAGTTGATTTCTGAAGGTTATACTCGTCGAGTAGTGTCAAACTAAGTGATTATATATATATATACACTAGAGGGGCATGGCCCGTGTTGAGCACGGGCCCAACATTTTAATTTTTGAAATGATAAATGTTTAAAGATACACAACAATAAACGTCGTTGGCTATATTAATACAAAAGTATGTTAAATAAGTACTTAAGTTTACCCTTCATAGGTAATATAGACATTTCTACATCAGCTAAAACAACATAACACATTTAATGCCTAAAAGTGGCTCATATAATCCTCAATATAAAACGCAGGTAAGAGAGTTAAACTACTTTTAATAGAATTGCATAAAACAACTATTTAGTGTTTGAATTTTTTTTATAGTTATTTTTTGAAGTATAAAAGTAAAGAATAATTAGAGATTTGACCAAATAAATATCTATATAAGAACATTAATGCTAATGAATGCTAAAATTTCATTAGTTTATATTTAAGTATATTGATGAGAGTAGATGACATATATATGGGTGTGTGGCAGATGCCATAATATAGACTATAGGGTAAGAGTCAATGGAAGATGATTAATATGCATCACAACCATACTTTACAAATGTATATAAATTATCAATATCAAGCATGTACTACTTTCAACCAACAATTTACTATACCTTCATGATTAATATAACTGACTGAAGATACAACATAATAAATACATACAGATAGATTTCTTCAGTAAAAACTAAAGAATACATGACCAATTTTTTGTTATGTGAACAAACTGACTGATGGGTGGACATCTATGCTCCATTATCTGCATGGTCTTTAACACTCATCATGCCTGGCATATCTCTATAGAACCTTGTTTTTGGAGATGAGACTTATGAATAAGGTTGACCTTTTTCTTTAAATTGTGTTTTTTTGTGGTAATTACCATTTGATAGTGTCACCAAAAAGTAAAGAACTCACTGCGTGATAAGTCTAATTGTTTCCAGATGTTTTGATGATCCTCCCAAATGCAGGACCTGGTCCTCTGTAGAGTGTTCTCGTCCAAGGTAATGTGCTATACAGCTAGAAAGCTGTCTTGTCAGAAGTTGGTGAGGTCGTCAGCGTACTGAACCAATCAGAATGGACGAGGTTGTTTGTCCAATGGTTAATAATTCTTTATGGTTGATATATTCAACATGACAAACAACATATCGATTATTCATTCAGAGAGAGAATACTCAAGCTTCAAAAACAACAAGGGACCTCATTGCTAGACGATTTACTTCCTGAATCTATTGTTATTTTGATTTCTTGTATTTGTGCTTATATTGTAGGATTCATTTCACTTGTGTTAGAAACGTTTCAAAACTTGTGTGAATCACTGTAAGAACATAGTTGAGGGAATCTTTGTGTCTTACATTTAAAGTCTGTATTAATCAGTGAGGGTTAGTATAGTGGGCAATGCAGGCATTGCTTAGGCTCGTTTAAGTAATAGGTTGTATCACTTAGTGTGGAGATTAGGAGGTTAATCTCTGGTGTGGTTGTAAATTGTGTTTTAATTTTGCTTGAGAAGATTAGTAAAAATAGTTTGAAAATCCTGTGAGACAGGTCGTGGTTTTACTCTCTTGAGCAAGGAGTTTCCACGTAAAATCGTGTGTGCTATCTTTACTTCTATTATTTATTTTTTTGTATCATATCTGTTTAAAGGACCTGGTCCTATCATAGTTAGTGGATACATACATTCCAACAAGTGGTATCAGAGCTTCGAGCTAGTTAACACCTACAGAAGAAAGATCATGAAGGAATGACTGCTCCACCAAGTCTAGAAGAAGGTCAATCCACCACTCGACCACCTCGATTAAATGGACAATTCTATGGATGGTGGAAGACACTGATGCATTACTATATTAATGCGGAAGACTTTGAGTTGTGGGACGTGATTCTCGAAGTGCCATACATTTCCACCAAAGTGATTCCCAAAACGAGAAGGGAATACAATGAAGCTGTCAGGTAAAAGATCGAGAAGAACTATAAAGCTAAGAAGTTGCTTGTGTGTGGGATTAATCCTGATGAGTACAACAGGATCTCAACCTGCGAGACTGCTAAAGAAAAATGGGACTTTCTCAAAACTGCCCATGAAGGAACAACTCAAGTCAAGGAATCAAAGGTGGATATGTTAACAACCCAATATGATAATTTCAGCATGAAGGAAGGTGAAACCATACATGAGATGCACACAAGGTTCACCTCCATCACTAATGGACTAAGGTGTCTTGGTGAGCCTATTCACCCAAGCAAAGATGTTTGAAAAATTCTCAGGGTGCTTCCCAAGTCATGGGAGAGAAAAGTGAATTCCATTACTAAAGCAAGAGATCTGAAGGTTCTCACCATGGATGATTTGATCGGAAACCTACAAACATACGAGCTAAACAGGTAATAGGGTCAACTGTGAAGGAAGGAAAGAAGGAGAAATTAGTAGCATTGAAGATGTCTCTGAATGATGGGTCAGAAGAGGAGGATGAGATGGTGTACTTAACCAGAAAATTATAGAAGATAGTAAAAAAACATAGAGGGTTTCAGAAGAAAGGGTCTACCAGTGGAGTGGCAAATACGAATGATCTTTTCCACAAATATGGAAAGCTTGGACATTTCATGAGGGACTGTCAAATCCAGAACCAGGAAGCTCAGGATTTCAAACCTCAAAGAAGGGACCAGGTCCCTAACCATGATAAAAGAAAGGCACATACTGATCAAGTTGTGAAGAAAGTCTTTGTAGTATGGGGAAACGCCTCCAGTGACTCTGAGGAAGAAGAAGACAGTCATGAAGATGTCCCGATGATGGTTGTCAATGATGATGAAAACGTGTCCAACTCCATATTTTCACTGATGGCAAAATTGGACGACAAAGAGAACCAAGATGAGGTAACCCTTTTCAATATTAAAAGTGACCTAGACACTTTATCCATTAAGAGATTGAGAAAACTAGATGATGTGCTAATTAACTCAGTAGATGAATTAACCACAGATAATATGATGTTAAGTGAAAAACTGAGTCTGTGTGAGGATGAAAATGCCGCCTTTAACTCCTAAATGTCTAAATTTAGTGTTAGGGTAGGTGGTCTAGAAACTGAGTGTATACATCCTAATAAGGAACTTGGTACCTCTGAGGGTGGGAAGCGAAAACTCAACAGTTTTGAGGTTGAATTAGAAGAAATGTTGAAAGCATCTGAGTCTAAATTAGTTGTCTCTCTTGAAAAGAACTCACAACTAATGAAGGACTTAAGTAAGATCAAATAGGAGCTAAACCATTCACTAAAATGGACTGATTCATCTAAGATTCTTTCAAACTTAGCCAATCAGAAGTTCAATAGCAGAAAAGGCTTAGGGTGTAGAAAGATAGAACCTACCTACAATCCTCAAAGTAAATTTATCTCTTGTGTCTGACAACCTCTTGTGTACCCATTGTGGACGAAATGGTCATCTGAAGAAAAATTGTGAGTCTCTAAAAAGGGTAAAAGAAAATCAGTAGAATTTCCTCAAGTCAGGAAAAATAAATGAAGATAAAAGAAAGGTACCTGGTCCAGCTATCATTTTAGCAAGAAAACTTTACCCCCATGTACATGAAGGTTTCTCATTAAGCCTTTTGATAGTTTGTGGGAACTCCATCTCAAGTGGGTTCCTAAGTCTAATAAGTGATTCTTGTGTAGAAGAGAGGAAGCAGTCAATGCTGATACATGGCAGTGGCTGCTCAAAGCATATGACTGGAGATACTCAAAACTTCCTCTCTTTGGAAGCACACAAGGGCGGTGGTGTGTCATTTGGTGATGGAAAAAAGGAATTCATTCTAGGTATTGGGAGAGTTGGAAGATCAGCAGAACATTCTTGAAATGACCCCAAAAAAAAAATGCCCGAAAATGTGCTTCGGAAACACCTATAATTGAAATTTCCATATATCTCAAAATCTGTGCATGATTTCGGAAATTCGACTTCATATTCTTATTCATGGGGTCAAATTGAGTGGGAAATGGGTCGAACCCAAATTTTAGAGCAACTGTATCAAAATTCGAAAATGGCAAAAAATGTGATTTGGAGGGTCAACTTTAAAGGGGCATATCTCTTAGGACACAAGGAACTGGAAGGGCCACAACCTATTAAATTAAAGCTCTTTGAGTTAGCTTTCCAACGCACTTGGTTTCACCTCATTCCGAGTTAGGATGAGGGATTTAGGACCATTTTCGTAAAACTTGTCTGTGCAGATTTG
>JAJONQ010001787.1:0-29892 GCA_036250385.1 Solanum microdontum | reverse complement strand
CCGCCCAAGAGATGGAAGTGGGTAATGAATTTAAAATGAAGGGTTATATTGAATTGTGGGTCCAGGTCGGGTCATCAAAAACCCTAACTTGACCCGAAACCCCATTGATGATCCGTTGGTCGACCTACGACCCGTCGCTGGGACCGTGGTTCACTCCAATACTTAGAAATAATATCAGAAATCATACCAGGGATCTACGGATGCCATCCACGGTCCGTGGGTGGACCAACGGACCGTTGATGGGACCCATAGATTACTGGATCAACTTTTCTGCAGATTTTGCCTCTTCGTCCCTGCACACGTAGCAAACCTTAGGGCTTCCTTTTTACATTTTCATGACACTTTTTTGACATGGACCCTATTCTATCTATATCTATCCAACACTAAAAACAAAAATTAATAAATAACTATATAGAAAACTACAAATTTAAGAAAACTCCCTATATCGAAAAAAAAACTCCTATAGTTGTCTAGAATTTACATCTTGAGTTGCCTCCCAAGTAGCATTTGATTTAACATCGCGACACTACGCATACACCTTAGTTACTTAGACTTCTCTAAGATCCCATTTCTCTACCACTTCATTGATACTCTCAGATTTTCCCAAGTAGATTTTTATCCTTTGACCATTCACCTTGAACCTCGTTTCTTCCTTTTTCTCAATTTCAACCGCTCCATGTGGAAATACTTGGATTACTCTGAATGACCCAGTCCTCTTGGACTTGAGTTTTCCAGGAAACAAGCGTAACCTTGAGTTAAATAAGAGCACCAAATCACCAACAACAAATTTGCGCTTTTCAATCTTTTGATCATGGTACTTCTTCATCTTTTCCTTGTACACGACTGAACTCTCATATGCTTTTAGGCGAAACTTATCAAGCTCATTCATCTCATTTAGTCTTTGACCCTTGAAGCAGTGCCCCAATCCAAATTTAACTTCTTGAGTGCCCACATTGCTTTATGGTCTAGCTCTATAGGCAAATCACACGACTTCCCATATATAAGTTGGTAGGGGGACATACCTATGGGAGTCTTGAAAGCGGTGTGATAAGCCCATAGAGCATCATCTAGCCTTCTTGACCAATCCGTTCTGTTAGCATTTACAGTCGTTGCAAGGATTTTCTTTAATTCTCTATTTGATACCTCAACTTTCCCACTAGACTGCGGATGATACGAAGTGGCTACATTTTGACGAACACAATATTTCTCTAGAAATGGCTTGAACAACTTGTTACAAAAGTGAGAACCCTAGGTGTACCAAAGCTGGACAAGATACTCTTTTTCAGGAATGTAGTGACACTCTTACCGTCTTTGTTTGTAAGCGAAATTGCTTCCACCCATTTCGATACATAGTCAACCGTAACAAGAATATACTTCATCCCATGTGAACTCACAAACGCACCCATGAAGTCAAGACCCCAGACATCGAATAACTCAATCACCAATATCGAGTTCATATGTAGTTCTTGCTTCTTTGAAATTCCTCCTTCTTGTTGGCAATGATTAGAAGACTTGGCGAAATAGTGAGCATCTTGGTGGATGGTAGGCTAGTAATACCCACACTGTAAGATCTTATAAGCAGTCTGAATACCACTATGGTGCCCACCAACAGGCGATGAATGACACGCCTCGAGTATACTCATCATCTAAAGTTCGGGTACACAGCGACAGATAATTCCATCAGCACAAACACGAAGCAAGTAAGGCTCATCCCAAAGAACTTCTTCACATCAGACATAAAATTTTTCTTTGGTGAAATGACAAATTCGATGGAACCAAATAGCTTGCCAAATAGTTAGCAAAATCTGCGAACCAAGGGATAAGATCATAAGAAGCAGCCAATACCTGTTCATCAGTGAATGCATCATTAATCTCAGCCCCATCTCCTAACTTAAGCATAACTTCCTTCTCCAATCTGGAAAAATGATCGGCGATTTGATTTTCTGTTCCCTTCCTATATTTTACCTCAAAATCGAACTCTTGCAGCAGGAGCACCCATCTAATCAACCTTGGTTTTGCATCCTTTTTAGCCAACAGATACCTCAATTTAGAATGGTCAGTATGCACTATGACCTTAGTACCAAGCAAGTAGGATCTATATTTCTCGAATGCGAAAACCACAAGACGGAATTCCTGTTAAGTCACAATATAGTTCTTTTAACCCATATTCAGAGCTTTGTTGGCATAGTAAATTGGATGAAGAATCTTCTCTCGCCTCTGTCCTAATACCACACCAAGCGCCACCCCACTCGCATCACACATCACTTCAAATGGTTGTCCCCAATCCGGTGAAATTATGATAGGTGCCGAAGTTAACTTCTCTTTTAACTCACAAAATGCTCTCAGACAAGTATCATCAAAATCAAACTTGCACTCCATTTTGAGTAGCTTGCACAATGGGTGTGCAATATTGGAGAAATATTTTATGAACCTCTGGTAGAAACCTGCATGCCCCAGAACTATTTATGGACTCTCCATGTAGTGCTGTGAAGTTATTGAGTCTATCCTTGTGATTGAACTTCTTGGACACCGGAAAATACCTTGCCACGAACACCTTATACAATTGGTCCCATGTATAGATCGAATTATAAGGAAGCTCAGAAAACCACATAGCAACATCACCGGTCAACGACAATAGGAACACTCTCAAACCTATAACATCCATATCAAACTTCGGTCATTCTACACAACTCTTATAGACACTTGACAATTTAGCCATGTGAGCGTATGGGTCTTCCGAATCCAACCCAACAAACAACCCTCTTGCTGTAAGCATTTGTATAAGCCTAAGCATTTGTATAAGGCTTTTGGTTACCACAAATGTATGTCCTGGAGGTAGAGGAGGGAGGACAATAGTCCTATATGATCCAACCGTATCATAGTCAGCCCTGTAGTTATCACAAAACCTCGGTGCTGATGAATTCTGCACCCTTTCTGCATTTCTGATGTGATTTTCACCATGAACCTAAGCGGGCACATTAACAACCCCAGGAGGCTGCAATTCAAATCCATCTTCTTGACCTTCTCTGGTTGGATTATTGTGGACTCCTAGATTTGCCATTTTTCTCAAAGTTTTCCTTAGTTCAGGATCGTAGGGGGTCAAAGGTTCAGCTCGACTCCGTGTACTTGGCATACACTAGAGTTAAAACCTGTAGAAAACAAAAACAAAACAAAAACGTAAAATCAAGAAATACTTGACTAAAGTTTAATAATGTAGTTAAACTTAATCTTAAAGCCGTATTCCCCGACAGCGGTACCAAAATTTGATATGCTCAAATTAAACCTCCCTAAAAAAGTATACGCGATCGTTATCAAGTAAAGAACCCAACTTGTAGGTTGGAGTCGATCCCACGAGGAATATGGTTTAGACTTAACCTTAACTCACAATTATATCTTTTTAGACAAACTATTTCTGAGAAAGTAAATAGGGGGGGTATTTATAACTAGAGTAACAGATCGTTGATATGAATTAATAAGTAACAAGTAAGCAAGATTCACAATTTGTGATATCAATATAAGGTTGAAACTAGGATATGTGTGTTCCCCATAAGCTTTTAACGCAGTAATTCTAATAATAGTAATCCTATTCTAGTGTTTGACATGCAAGGCTGATAAGTTATGTATCCCTAAGTGATTGGTAATCATCGTAAGGACTTTCACTCGCGACTTGGTAAATTTATGAATGTGTGCTTTAGTAACCCTTACCTTCACCCTAGATTAGTCATCATGTCAATTAACTTAGGGTATTTACCATTTCCTCAATTGATTAAAGTTAGACTATTAGATAGCCGCAAATCCTTAACTAAATCTCTGTTGTTTAATCTTTTTCTCATTCATTACCCCCTTGGTAAAGCAAGTAGGAACGAGGCGAGTTCTAACGTTGTGCACCGCTTGAAAGACTTCTAAACAAAAAGATTAACAATACATGCATAAATACTATTCAAGAATTACGTAGTTATTATTCATACTTTGTTAATTTCTCATGGTTCACACAACCCTAGTTATGGATTTTGATACACATGCTTGATAGTTCACAATTCATAATTAGGTTAAAAGAATGCATGAACTTTCAATTAGAATACATGAAAACCGAAATCTTGAATTGAAATTCAAAGTGCAAACTGCTTCTATGGTTCACACTTGGTCAGATTTCCCTGAACTTCAACTACGCCACTTCACCTACGGCACGTCATAGGACCTATGGTCCGTGGTTGGCTCCGTTACTAGCCACTTCTATAATTTTCAGCTCTTTATCTCAATCAACCGCATCTGAACTCATTTCCTGCAAAGATTACATAAAATCATTATTTCTAATAATAAAAGGGCCCAAGACACACACAAACTTGAAGTGAAGCGCATCAAAAATATCGTAAACTCACGGTACATCAGGGGGTTCTTGCCCAACTATGCAAATTCTTTACAAAATATTATGTGATTCTGTACTTATTTCAATGAGTTTGCCTAAATTCTTATGGAGATTTGAAAGGAAAAGAACTTACCCTGTAATTGTAGTATTTTCACATGAATTAGCTCTTCTCCAGAATTTAGCTGAGGGTGTTAGCATTTAGTTTGAAACAAAATTTAGTCAATTTTCTGCCCAAAGTTTTTCTTAGAAATTGTTTTCAGACCAACTTACTTCTGTCTCATGAATTCAGGACCACACTTTAAAATGAGCTACTAGTATTCAGTTTTGGAGTAGTGTTTAGCACCGAGTTGAACTAGGGTTCAACATACCCTTAAGTCCGAGTACTATGTGCCATCATAGGTTTATAAGTCTTCTCAGTTGGGCATCGGTTTCAGTGATCACGCCATAGTTATGCCTTTATACCCTGGCAAGTGATGAGTTCGAGATTTGAACTCATTTAGGACTTATTTATATAGGTTTAGTGTCCTCAAATTCTTATTTTATGCCAATAACTGATATAAAACCCTTGATTTCCAGGTATATGGATTGAGGAACAAAGAAAGGACACTTATTTGCAAAAAGGAACAAAACAGGCTGAAAGAATGAAGAAAGGCAAGCATGGTGATCGCCAAGTCCACTTGGCGAGTCGCCGAATGGCCACTTGACCTCCTAGTGGTTTGGCGAGCCCGACTTACTTTACTGAGTGATTCTTCACAACACATTTTTAGCGACTATAAGTACATTTTTGAACATTTAGTTTAGTATCTAAGCTCATATATTTTTAGTCTATTATTGAGTTTTGGACTGGTGAGACAGTTTTCTCTAGTTTTTCCTAAGTTTTAAAGAATTGAAGTTTTTCACTTATGAGAAATTGGAAGTGGGTCTTTGAGATTCTTAGAATTGGAGCGTTGTAAGGATGAATCTACACTTACCCAGTTGATGGATAGTCAATTTTGTAACTGTTTTTACCTTTTATAATGTCTAGCTAAAACCCTAATTCTTGGGGTGTGATTATGGGTTGATTTAGTTTATGGGTATTGCTAATTGTTAGTTTAAATGCTATTTAGAAGTGAGTTCAATCATTAATTGTGGTTTAATTTAAGAATTGTAGTTGCAAATGCAGTTCTACCCTTGTGTTTTTGGCTTGCTCGAGAGAGAGGTTTTAAAACTAAACTTATTGATTGATGATCTGTGGGTATTGGGTTGACCTAGGTTCAACTCGAGAGAGTGAATCCTAAACCCAATCCCACACATTCAGCTCGAGGGAGTGAATGTACTAAGGTGTGGGTTGTTCTTATTTTGCTTGCTTGTTGATGTTCGAGAGAAATCAACTTGATTCGGGGTAAATTGTTCGAGAGAAAGTTTATCTCCTCAATAGCCTAGCTTACTCACTAACATCTAGCTATTTTTCTAATAGTTGCAATTACTCATTTGTCTATATTAGCCTATAATCGAATCACATCCCAAGAACCCGTCTTATCATTGTTATTTTGTATTGTTTGCCACTGTTTGTACCTGATAATTTCAAACCAAAACCCCCCATTTGACATTCGTGTCACACCTTGATTTGAATAATGTCCTTATTCGTTAATATTTATTCCTATGACTAATTTGATCATGTTCATACTTCCCTATTGAATCTTAAACACGTACCGCTCCGTGTGGGATTCTACCCCAACTAAGTTAGTTGGGTTTTATACTGATTAATGATCGTTGATGCTTAGAATTGGATGAAGTGTCTTTGGTAGCATTATTCAATCAAAATGGCGCCGCTGCCGGGGAGTGGTGTTGTTTGAGATTCTTTTGGTGAAGTTGAATTTTGTTCTTTTTAGTCATAGTTGAATATACTTACTTTTAGTTTTGGTTTGTGTTGTTGTTTTAAAATAGAGGAAATGAGTGTCAATGGAAGAAATGGTAGCCGAGTGGGCCACCAAGATGACATCGAAAACCTCAACGATGTCAATGAACCGCATGTCAATGACCAAAATCTTGCGGGTGGAGTTGGTGCCATTCTCTTGCCTTCGGCTAAAGGGAACGCTGTGTTCCATATTGCATGCACCATGTCGCAACTCTTACAATTGAAAGGGTTGTTTGGTGGGTTGGCTCATGAGGATCCCTATTGACATATAAGGAACTTTGTTGATGTTTGTGGGTCGTTCTCCTTCAAGAATATATCCCAAGAGTCGGTCTGATTGAGGTTGTTCCCATTTTTTCTAATGGGAGAAGCATGTAAGTGGTTGCCTGAGTTGCCAATAGACTCCATCACTTCATGAGAAGAGCTTGTCACCGCATTCTAAGTGCAATTTTTCCCTCCTTCGAAGATGATGACACTTAGAGACAACATCCAAAGCTTCAAGCGTTTGGAGGGTGACCCAATCCATGAAACTTGGCTAAGATTTAAGAAGTTGGTGTTGAAATTCCCAACTCATGGTTTGCCCGACAATATTTTGCTGCAATACTTTTACCGAAGCCTTGATTCGGTGAACAAGGGAGTAGCTGACCAACTTTCTCTGGGAGGTTTGATGCAACAACCTTACATTATAGCAGCCCATTTCTTGGATGGTATGACCAAAATTAACCGGGCATGGTACACCCATAAAGATTAGGTCTCCCCTCTCACTTTTAAATTGACAAAGGAGTAACTTGAGAAAGATCAAGAGAGGGACCAAAACATGGCAAATATGATGACCCAACTTGACATTTTAGCCAAGAATGTCATGGGAGCTGGTGCTAGAAGTGTAAATGTAGTGGGTGTTGGGTGTGTAATCCCCAATGAGGCCACGTTTGAAGCATTGTACAACGAATAAGTGAACTTCCTAGCCAACCAAGATGGAGGTTATCGTACTAACTAACCAAGGCAGGGTGGTAACTAAGGTTGGAACAGGGATGAAGGCTGGATAGATCGTGATAGGGAGTGGAGGGATCGTAACCCCACTTCGAAGGAAAGAGATGGGGAGAATGATATGTATGTTCCTCCCCACGAGCGTCAAAAGCCCAAAGATTTTGAGGGTGGCCGGTCTGAGGATATGCTCTCTTGTATTCTCAACAAGGTTGAAGGGTCCGATAAAATTTTGAAAGAGATGAAGGAAGATGTATCGACCCTTAACCAGGCGGTGACTTCTATTTCCGTCTCTATCAAGTAGTTGGAGACACAAATGCGTCAAATTTCTTCTTATTTAAACCCGAGACAACATGGGGGGTTGCCTAGTGATACTATGGCAAACCTCAAGAATGAGGTTTGAGTGAGGACTTGCGTCGTACCACGACGTTAACTAAGGCACTGCTTGGGAGGCAACCCAAGTTTTTATTTTCTTTCTTTTTATTTTTGGAATAATCATGTCTTAATTGTGCAGGTGAAAGTGTGGAATGTGTTTGGGAAGTGCAGGTTGGCGAGCAAAATGTCCAGTTGGCGAGCCCGACTTGGACCACCATTGGACTCAAGAAATTATGAAGTTGTAGTCTGTAAAACTCGGCAGGCCCATGGACAAGCCGATGAATCACCGAACAGGTCAGCCAGCCCGACTTTGTCCGCCGTTTTACAGATTCATATTTTTGGCATAAAAGATTGGTTTTCCGAACCCCAAACTTGTAATTAGCGGTTGAACTCAAGTGCAATTATTTTATTGTTTTTGATGTGTGCTGGGCTTCTTTGAAATCGTAAATGTGTGCTTGTGTGCCTATTTAAGTTTTGATATCGTGCCTAAATTGCCTATGATGTTGATTTCCTAAAGTTCGTGCTTTAAAATTGATCATAAATTATTGGGTCGTGCTATTTTATTGTTGGGTCTAGTCGAGTAAAGCCTGAGTAACCCAAATTGTGCTAAATGACATGCTTTGCCCAATGATGGAGTGTTTGATGTCATTCTTAAGGGCTAAAGTCATCAAATGACTAATTTTGGCCAAATCGGGGGAAATCCGAGTACCCCGATGGCATGAGTCTAATGGGTCTGAGATTAATTGAAAGTGTGTATAGTTTGATTTTGTTTGCGGGGGATGCAGGGTTGATTTTGGAAGTTAGGGTTGAGAATAGGCACGTTGGGCAGTTTGGCGAGCTGGGTCTAGCTCGCCAAAGCACTCGCCGATTCGCCGAACCACTCGGCGATTAGCTGAAATCCCCTTTGACCTCCCTTAATTTCATGCTTTAAGTGATTTTGGTTCTGTAACTTTTGGCGAGAAGCCTGAGCTCGCTGAGTGCACTCGGTGACTCACCAAAAGTCTTCGTTGATCACCCTTTCTGCTCTCCTAATCCCTAAAATGCACTGTAACTTTCGGCGGGCTTGTCTGTGCTCGCCAAATGAGGTCGGCGATTCACCAAAGGCCCTTCCCATCGCTAACATGCCATTGTTTTGGTAAAGTTTTGAGCCAATCCTTTCGGTGAACCGATCTGGCTCGCCAAAGTGATTCAACGACTCACCGATCGATTCGGCGAGTATATCTGCAACCTATTTTCTGCATTTTTCTTAGATGAATTCTAACTCTTTTTGGTGTGTTTTGCAGACATGGATAGACCAAAAGTGGCAGGTAGAAACATGCCACCCTGCAAGAGGGCAAATGGAATTGTCATAAATGAGAATGAAGCTGCATCCAAAGCAAAGGCCACAAAGTTGCCTACCACCGGTGGGAAAGGCAAAGGGAAAGGCAAGCCACCTGCTCTTGCGTCACCGGAGGTCAGCTCCGATAGTGAGAGGGTATATGCCACTCACCTCACAACTTTTGAGAGTGAGGGTGAGCACTAGGATCCTCGGGCTACCACTTCTGAGCCCGAGGATGATGAGCTACTGATGTCCAATAGTGCTAAACTATGCTCCAAGAGGATGCATGATCCATCTAGGATCAGGGTGCCTGAGACTCATACTTCTCCTCCCGTCCCAGATCAGGCTGTAGTCCCATCACCACCTGTATAGGGTCCAACTCCCCAGTCTATGAACAGACTGAAGACTGAGGGATTGAGGACCATCATCGAGGAGAAGAGGCTATCTACTGATGGTGTGATAGACAGGTACCCAGAGATCTGGAGCTACTTGAGGTCCCACAAGTTCCAGATATTCACTAGACCCTATGGCCCTTACATTCCAAATTGGGTTCGGGAATTCTACACAGCCTATGGAGCCCTAGTGCCACAAGGGAAGAAACATGATGCCAAATTCAAGCCGGTTGATTATGTGGTTTTTAGGGGTACGAAAGTGAAATGTGATAGTGATGCTATCAATGCAGTCCTAGAATGTTCAGAAGATACAGAGGATGACTGTCAAGGCATGATCAGTACAACAACGTTGGAGATTATGAAAAAGTGGTTGGCCCCTCTGTTATTTGACGGTACTCCTAGGTGGATCGAGGCTGGAGAACCCATAGAAAAGAAAGACCTCAATGTAACAACGCGGTACTGGTTTGGCTTCAACAACAGTTTTATCATGCCATCCCAGAATAAGTCTATCCTCCGCCACGCAAAATCAGCCTGCTTTGGTTACATCATTGATGCAACAAGGCTAAATTTGGGCATGATCATTAAACATGAGATGGCCATAAGGACCAAGCAGCGCCAAACCTCTCTTTCTTTTTCGGTATTGATCATTGAGTTGTGCAGATGGGCTCGGGTGCCTCAAGATGAGAAGAAGGATGTGGAAGTGATTCCCACATCTTTTACCGATATTCGGGGCATTGAGGCGGAGTACTTGAAGGATGAGGCCGAGAAGAAAAAGGCGACCCCTGTGGATTCTTCCTCGATTATTGACACTGAGACACTACCTGCAGAGGCAGCATTGCCTACTCTCACCCTTGGACCTTTAGGTATATCTAGTGATGTCCTTTCCGTGACTCCCAGTTCTTCTACAACTCCCCTGCCTCTTAGGTCTACTGCTGCTGCTTCCTGACCTTCACTCACCCAGGTTGCGATACTATGGATGGGGCATCTAGCCCACTCTGCTAATAGGCGTGCCTCTAGGCTTGAGGCCACCATCCTTGGGATGATTGAGAGGGCCCTTACTGCTACTGTGACACCCCTTATTGCATCTATTGATGCCCTTGCGGCATGGATAACGATGTGTGAGCGAGGCCAAGGGGTCACTGATGAGGTGACGACTCTAAAGGCCGCAATTGCTGAGATGAGGAAGGATGTGGACTAGCTGAAGTCCACAGATATGTCCATGATTTTTGGGATTGTGGAGATTTATGACATGCCAGCTGATAGAGATGTGCATACAACTACCACTAGAGATGAGGTTCGTGTTGAGGAGTTGGCTATTGTTGAGTCCGAGGTTGAAACTGATGAGAAGTAGCTTGGTGTCGATGATGAGGCTACTTACGAGGGCCTTACAGAGGTTGAAGAGGCTATGGTAGATTCAGCCGTGCAGATCTCATTGACAAACACACCCATGGCTGATCCTAGTGGAGTTGGTAGTGCTGATGTTGCACCGAGCACTGATGCCCCGATAGATGGAGCGACTGTGTAGACAGGACCCTTCTTTACCTCCCTCTCTATCATTTTTATTGACTTTGATTATTTTGTTGCATTTGAGGACAACTGCTTTTTATTTGTGGTGGGGTGAGGTATTTCTATACCTATCTCTTGTGACTATTTTGTGTATATATTATTGGGTTTTCATGCTTTGATATTGTGTTTTGCGGATGTTTGAGCTTATGGCTCCTTGTGCGAATTTCTAAAAATTTTGCCACCTCTAATGTGTGATTGTGGCTGTTTTTGTGCAAATTTGAGTATCGGTCATGATCAATACCGATGACTTGAATTTTGCTCATAGTCGAACAAAAATGAATGCGCGGCTATGATGAGGCCAAATGAAGTTACATAGACAATGTGCGAACTTTGTGCATCTCGTTGTAACTAGTTGATTATCAAATGAGTCTTTTGTGATGAACATTGCACACTAGCAAAAGTGTGGAGTCTTATTTGATATTGGTGCCAATGCCTTGTGTGATAAGCTTACCGTGAATCTTGTGTGATGACACCTAGAATTTTCCCCGTCGGTCCGTTTGACTAAGTGATGCAAGCTCTTGAAATGATCTTAGGCAACAATTTTGAAGAGTGAAATAATTTGACAATATACCTCTTTTGTGGCCAACCTTGTGAGTGTGTGAACTTTGTTGAACCCCTTTGAGCCTTGTCCTTTTTTTGGAAGAAACTTGATGCAATTGTGACCCCTCTCTATCCATTCACCCATAATTCTCATGAAGTGTGGTGCATTTGAATAACCAACTTAGGCTAAAAGCCTAAGTTGGAGATGTGGTGAAAAGAGGAGGAGAATCACGAAGTATGAAGAAGTCCCCCTTGATCCATGGATTTGAAAAAGATGGAACCCCTCCATACAAAAAAAAAGAAGAGAGAAAGAAAAGAAGAAAGAATGAAAAAGTTGTGAAAGTTGCAAAATAAATGGGGTGTCCGGTATTCCATGAGAAGTGAATAATGGGGTGAATTTTGAGCATGAGTGAAAATGTTGAAGAAAAAGGAAGAAAGTGATGTTCATACCACATTTCATGAGGATAGCAGCCACTGATCCTAAATGACCATACCTTTACACTCAGCCCCGTTACAAGCCTTGAAAAGACCTTTTGATCTTGAGTAACTGAAATGAATGTTGATTGGAAAATAAGGGCAAACCTTTGTGAGTGTGAGAGTTGTATGTGATTTCAGAGTTATAAAGTGTTGAACAATTGTGTGTGAATACATAATCATCCTTGTTGTGAGGGCATTTGAGTTCCTTTGTTGACCTTGAACTTGCATTTGAAGCAAGTATTGTGAACTTGAGAATTTTTTATAATGGTGAGTCACAATTTGAATCTTTGAGTGCATAATTGATCCTTGCATGAGTAAGTTGAGTCTTGTTGTGTGCATTCATTATTGAGTCTTTTGTAGCACTTTTTGAGACATCCTTTTTGAACTGTTGAACTTGAGTTTTACTTGAGGACAAACAAAAGTTGAAGTTGGGGGTGTTGATGAGTCCGAGATTTGGACTCATTTAGGGCTTTATTTATATAGGTTTAGTGTCCTCAAATGATTATTTTGTGCTAATAAATGATGTAAAACACTTAATTTCAGGGTATATGGATTGAGGAACAAAGCAAGGACACGAATTTGCAAAAAGAAACATAACAGGCAGAAAGAATGAAGAAAGGCAAGCCTGGTGATCGCCAAGTCCACTTGGTGAGTCCCCGAATGGCCACTTAACCGCCTAAAGTTCCAGTGTGCCAAGCCCTGAAGAAAATAACCAAGTTGGCGGATCGCCGAGGGGTTCCGCGATGCAGTGCTGGATCGCCCAAAGTTATAGACCTTAAGGATGTTGAATGCCAAGGCAGAAGGGCGATGGAAATAACTAAAGGGCAGCTCATCAAGTGGTTCGGCGAGCCCAACATACTTTGCTGAGTGACTCTTCGCAGCACATTTTTGGCGACTATAAATACATTTTTGAACATTTAGTTTAGTATCTAAGCTCATATATTTTTAGTCTATTATTGAGTTTTGGACTAGTGAGACAATTTTCTCTAGTTTTTCCTAAGTTTTGAAGAATTGAAGTTTTTCACTTATGAGAAATTGGAAGTGGGTATTTGAGATTCTTAGAATTGGAGCGTTGTAAGGATGAATCTACACTTACCTAGTTGATGGATAATTAATTTGGTAACTGTTTTTACCTTTTTATAATGTCTAGCTAAAACCCCAATTCTTGGGGTGTGATTATGTGATTATGGGCTGATTTAGTTTATGGGTATTGCTAATTGTTAGTTTAAATGCTATTTAGAAGTGAGTTCAATCATTAATTGTGGTTTAATTTAAGAATTGTAGTTGCAAATGCAGTTCTACCCTTGTGGTTTTGGCTTGCTCGAGAGAGAGGTTTTAAAACTAAATTTATTGATTGATGGTCTGTGGGTATTGGGTTGACCTAGGTTCAACTCGAGAGAGTGAATCCTAAACCCAATCCCACACATTCAGCTCGAGAGAGTGAATGTACTAAGGTGTGGGTTGTTCTTATTTTTCTTGTTTGTTGATGTTCGAGAGAAATCAACTTGATTCAGGGTAAATTGTTTGAGAGAAAGTTTATCTCCTCTATAGCCTAACTTACTCACTAACATCTAGCTATTTTTCTAATAGTTGCAATTACCCATTTGTCTATATTAGCCTATAATTGAATCACATCCCATGAACCCATCTTATCATTGTTATTTCGTATTGTTTGCCACTATTTGTAGCTGATAATTTCAAACCAAAACCCCCCATTTGACATTCGTGTCACCCCTTGATTTGAATAATGTCTTTATTCGATAATTTTTATTCCTATGACTGATTTGATCATGTTCATACTTCCCTATTGAATCTTAAACGCGTACCACTCCCTGTGGGATTCGATCCCAACTCATTTAGTTGGGTTATGTACTGATTAACGATCGTTGACGCTTAGAATTGGATGAAGTGTCTTTGATAGCGTTATTCAATCAACAAGGTATATTGTGTCCTCTCGATAGGGCGTATACAGGACTCCAAGTTTAGCTCACATTGTTTATGTTGGTTAATAGACTCTCGCAAATATTAGCTTCAATAAGGTACTTCAGGCCCATAGTTGTATTTATTCTCATTTTTCAGGTTGTTTCCACTTTACTCTTGTATTTTAGTTTTTATGTATTATTGTATCTTGGGCCTATGTACTTTAGTTCAATTTACATACTTGACCAATATTTTTAGCATGTTTATATATTCGGTCAGCTTTGCATACCCCTCATGCTTAGTACATCCAAAGTAGTGACGCATACTCTATGTTGCATCTTATTATGATGTAAGCTTAGGTTCTTAGGTTCAACCACATGATTAGCTGATACTGTCGCCACATCAACAATAGTCAGGGGTGAGTCCTCATCATCAAAAGACGTTTCTTTATTTTTTTGTTTGTTTAGTTAGTTCATTTTTAGTTTCACCATTTTAGGATTAGCTGGGGACTTGTCCCAGTAGCTCTTCAATATTAAAGGATTTCAAACATAGAGTCAAACTCAGTTGATTCAGGCTGTTCTACTTTGAACTCAGTTATTTCTTTAAAATATTCTCAGTTGAATTCCTTTAGATTTTTTTAATTATTCAATTATGCTTCCGCTTGGTTATAGTCATTTATGTATTCTTGTGATATGCCAGATTTTGGGTTAGCTTGGGGTTACTTGTGACCTTAGGTCCCATGTTACATTTAGGGCTAGCCTCAAGGAATGACAAACCCGAGCTAGAGGTCGTGCTCGTGGAGTGGCACCGATTAGAGGTCGTGCCTATGGAGCGGCACCTGCTAGATATAGAGCTAGAGAGAGTTCTCTTGAGCCACAGTTTGAGGTTGTGGAGGACCAGGTTCCTCCTGAGTTTGGAGCTCCATTTTTTTAATGAGACTTTGTTGAGAATGCTTCGTGTGTTAGAGAACTTTCTCTGGGGGCGCAGACCCCAGGTTAGAAGACAACTCCAGGTGTTCATGCACGGGTTGTTGGTGCACAGATTGCTCATGAGGTTATTTTGACAGCGGCTAATCAGCAGTGCTATGAGAGGTTTCAGAAGATAAAACCACCCCAGTTTCAGGGTGGTACGAGCGAGGATGCTCATGAGTTTTTGACTTTATTCCATGAGATGCTTGAGGCATTGGGTATCGTTGATGATTGTGATGTCCGGTTAGTTGCACTTCAGCTTCATTGTCGCGCCAGAGAGTGGTGGAGGACTTTTGTGAGGTCTAGACAAGTTGGATCTCCTCTAGTAGAGTGGGATGTGTTCTCTAGTGCTTTCTAGGATCGCTACATCCTTGGAATGTGAGGGAGGAGAGTTATCTGATTTTTGAGAGCTTGGTGCTGGGTGGTTTGCCTGTGACCGAGTATGAGGCCCATTTTTGTAAGATTTCTAAGCATGCTATGACTATTATTCAAAATGAGGCAGAGAGAGTTTTACGGTTTGTGAGAGGGTTGAATTTCTCCATTAGGTCTTATGTGTTCAGGGCAGCCAGAGAGGGGACTTCCTTCTTGTCCATTGTGAGCACCGCCAAGAAGGCGGAGTTGATGGTCTTAGAGGAGTTTGGGGAGCCCAAGAGGGACCGTTATTCTGGTCAGGTTTTGGTGCCTCATCTAGAGGAAAAGGTTCTCATAGGGCTTGTGGTTCCTTCCAGTGACGTGCGCTGGTTCATGCTTCTATACCAACAACTGAGAATGGTAGTCATCCTGACGGTCTTATGGTTCTAGCTAAGGTAGCTATGGTTATTCGTCTGGTTTGAAGCAGTTGTTATCCAAGCCGATAGCTTGCTTTAGTTGTGAGGATCTAGGTTATATGATGCGATAGTGTCCCCTACAGGCTCATTTAGGACCTCAATGTTCTTTTCAGCTCCTCCAGCAAGGGATTCAGCGCCTCCGGCCAGAGATCGTGGTAGTGTTCAGTCCGATAAATGTGGAATGACTACTGGTAGAGGTTCTACTTAGGCTACAAGCAACCTAGATGGCTAGTGCTATGCTTTTCTATGGAGGCCTGAGGCTGAGCCTTTTGATGCTATGATCCCATGTATCGTCCCAGTTTTCCATCGACTTGCATCTGTATTGTTTGATTTGGGATCTACATTCTCATATTTGTTTACCTATTTTGCTACTGTGTTTGATATGATGTCTACTTGCATGCCTGTGCCTAGGGGTATTCACGGGTCGGTTTAGATCGGTTATCGGTCAAACCCAAAACCAAACCAACTTAATTGGTTTTAAAATTATCAAAAATCAAACCAAACCAAACCAAATATAATATATATTTATCGGGTAGATTTTGATATTATCTTGGGTATGGATTCTCTCTCCACATCAAGTGATTTTTAACTATTATGCTAAGATTGTGACCTTAGCGATGCCGGGTGTCCCGAGAGTTGAGTGGATGGGTGCTAGTGGTTCTTACCCTAGCAAGGTTATCTCATACGTTAAAGCTCAGAGATTTGTTGATAATGGGCATTTTTCCTACTTGGCATTTATTTGAGATACTAGTGTTGATCCACCTCCCATGGATTCCATGCATGTGGCTCTAGAGGTTATAGATGCGTTTCCTACTAATTTTCCGGGTGTTCCTCCAGATAGGGATATTGATTTTTCTATTAACTTGGAGCTGAGAACTAAGCCAATATTTATTCCTCCGTATCGTATGGCTCCAGCTGAGTTAAAGGAATTCAAGGACAAGTTGCAAGAATTGTTGAGTAAGGGGTTTATTCTCCCTAGTGTTTCTCTGCTCCTTTGTTGTTTGTGAGGAAGAGGGATGTATCCATGGGGATGTGTATTGATTATCTACATTGAACAAAGTGACTGTAAAGAACATGCATCATCTTCCTTGTTTTGATGATTTGTTTAATCAACTTCAGGGTGCATCTTTGTTTTCTAAGATTGACTTGAGATTCGATTATCATTAGCTGAAGATTAGGGCATCAAATATCCCTAAGAAATTTTTGAGGACTCGTTATGTGCATTATGAGTTTCTTGTGATATCTTTCGGTTTCACTAAACCCCATGCAATGTTCATGAAGTTGATAAATGGGGTGTTCAGACCTTATTTGGATTCCTTTGTGATAGTGTTCACTGTTGATATCTTGGTATACTCCAAGACCGAGGTAGATCATGATCAACATTTGAGGATTGTGCTTTAGAGATTGAGGGAAGAAAAACTTTATGCCAAGTACTCAAAGTGTGAGTTTTGGCTTGATTAAGTGGCATTTTTAGGACAGGAGGTGTCCAAGGAGGGTATTAGGATGCATCTAGCCAAGATTGAGGCTATTAGAGGTTGGACCATGCCTACATCAGTTACTGAGATCTAGAGTTTTTTGGAACTCCCGGGACAGTACCGATGATTTGTTCAAAGATTCTCTACCATTGCATCTCGTTTGACTAGATTAACTCGACAGAGTGTGAGTTTCCAGTGGTTTGATGAGTGTGAGGTGAGCTTTCAAAAGCTCAAGACTTTGTTGAATTCGTCTCTTGTTTTGACCTTACGCGAGGAGGGTGTGGACTTCACCGTGTACTGTGATACTTTTGGAGTTGGACTGGGTGGTGTTCTTATGCAGACATGCAAGGTGATTGCCTATGCCTCTAGACACTTGAAGACTTATTAGAGGAATTACCCTACCCATGATTTGGAGTTGGCAGCCATAGTGTTTGTTCTTAAGCTATTGCAACATTATCTGTATAGGGTTCATTATGAGGTCGTAGCAGATCATCAAAGTCTTTAATACATTTTCAATTAGAGAGATCTGAACTTAAGGTAGCGTAGATGGCTTGAGCTACTGAAGGACTATGACATTACTATCTTGTATCATCTAGGGAAGGCCAATGCTTTGAGTAAGAAGTAATCTAGCATGGGAAGTCTTGCCACATTTAGTGTGGAGGAGAGACCATTGGCTAGAGATGTTTCGAGGTTAGACAATAGTCTCGTTCGATTATAGGTTTTTAAGAAGGCAGATGGTTTGATTACTTTTATTGAGGCTTGTTCTTCCTTAATAAAGTAGATTTGTGAGCATCAGTTTGACAATGAGAAACGATGTCCCATTCGAGGCAAATTGATGAGAGGGGAAGCTAAATAGGTTGTCCTTGATTCTGATGGGGTCTTGCAGATTGGAGGTAGGATTTGTGTGCCTAAGGTGGGTGAGTTGATTAGACTTATTCTTGAGGAGGCCCATTGTTCGTGATATTCCATTCATTGGGGTGCGGCGAAGATGCATCATGATATGAGCTAACACTATTGGTGGTGTGGTATGAAGAGGGATATTGTAGGTTTTGTTTTGAGGTGTTTGACTTGTTAACATGTTAAGTGCGAGCACCAGTGGCCTGGAGGTATATCTTAAAGGATGCCTATTCCTACTTGGAAGTGAGAGTGGATCACTATGTAATTTATTATGGGATTACCTACTACTGTGGGTGGTTATGACTCTATTTGGTTTGTTTTTGATAGGTTGACCAAGTTCGCCCATTTCATCTCGATTCAGGTGAAGTAAACGATGGAGAATTTAGCCAAGCTTTATATCAGTTAGATTGTGCGATTGCATGGAGTCCCAATTTCTATTGTCTCTGATCGAGGTTCCTTGTACACTTTATATTTCAAGAAATATTTGTAGTATGGTTTAGGTAGTAAGTTAGATATGAGTACAACTTTTCATCCTCAGATAGATGGTTAGTTCGAGCGGATAATTCAAGTGTTAGAGGACATGCCCCAAGCTTGTTTGATTGACTTTGGTGTTGGATCAACATTTTCCCTTAGTAAAGTTTGCCTATAGCAACATTTACCATTCCAGTATTTAGATGGTCTCTTTTGAGGCGTTGTATGGCAGACAATGTAGATCTCCAATCGAACGATTTGATTCAATAGAGATGGATTCATTAGATACATAATTTCTTAGAGATGCTATGGAGCTTGTTCGTTTGATCCAGAGTAGATTGTTGATAGCCAAAGTCGATAGAAGAGTAAAGCGGATCAGAGAGTTTAAGCTTAGTATTCATGGACGATGATCATGTTTGGCTCTGAATGTCACCCATGAAGGGTGTGATGTGCTTCGGAAAGAAGGGCAAGCTTAGCCCTAGATTTATTGGACCCTTTGAGATTTTGAGTCATGTGGGAGAGGTGGCCTATAAGTTGGCCTTGCCACCTAGCTTGTCATATGTGCATCCCGTGTTTCATGTTTCCATACTTTGGCAGTACATGCTGGATAAGTCCTAAGTACTTTCCCTTAGTTTAGTTGAGTTGGGTCTATAATTATCTCTTGAGGAGGATGTTATTCCCATCTAATAGGCAGGTCTGAAAGATCAGGACCAAAAAGATTACTTTAGTGAAGGTGAACTGGAAGCGTCGTTCAGTTGGTGAGGCGACGTGGGAAACATAGTCAGATAGGCTTGCCATATATCCTTAGCTTTTCAAAGCTGCAGATACTTTCTTTTACTTGATGGTCGAGGACGAACATGGTTTTTAGTGGTGGATAATGTAATGATCCAGTTGGTCATTTTTGGAAAATTTTGTGAAATTACCATTTCGCCCCTCCCAATATCAATCCCGAGTCTTTTATGATTGACTTTGAAAACTTGGTTTTAAACTTTGAGTTAAAAGTTGAGAATTTGGTAAGCTTGTGAGTTTTAAAGACTAAGTTGTTAAGAAAGTGGTTTTGGGGTCTTTTGGAGTTGTGAGTGTCAGAGTGAAATTCCGTCAATTCCATCAGTCCCAAAATGTGAAATTTGATCCATGATAGTTGTCGCTTTCTGATTCTGAGTCTTTTTGTGAATTTGAGGTCCTAAGTGCTGAAAATGTGGAATTTTAGCCTTCGGATTGACTTTGATCAACATTCAGAGTTCAGATGCTCCGTCGGAATTTTGAGAGTTTCGTTTGATTCGGGAGATGATTTTAGGCCAAGGTAAGGTCTTGGTTGATTTTTGAGAGGTCTCGAGCTTGTTTTAGCCTTTTTAGGTGTTGAGTAAGTTTCTTGTGGTTTTCACAAATATAGGGTCAATGAGATTTGAAATTCCTATTTTAACGGTTCCATTGAGTCCGTAATGTCAATTATAATTGATTTATGTATGTGGTTTGTGTGTACGGGGTTACAAACGAATCCCGACGGTCATTTTGTAAATTTTTTAGTTGGCTGGTTTTCTGTGTTCTAGTGCAATCCTCCGCATTTGTGGAACTTGTTGCTTCGTTCCTGGAGGAGATGGGGTGAGAACCCCATGTTCACAGAGTCTCGATCGCATTTGCAGGACGTCAATGCGTTGACCTCCGCGTTCGCCGGAGACCTGCCGCATTCGCAGAGGTCCAGCTCATTAAAACCCACATTCGCGGGTAGGTGTCCGCATTTGCGGAGGACACCTGACACGGTTTAAACCCAAATTTCGGGGTTTCTTCCCCATTTTGATTTTCGGAGCTTTGAGAACTCGGTAGTGGCGATTTAAATCAAGATTTTGGGTGGATAAATTGGGGGTTCTTCATGAACTTGAGTTTTTAATGAAAAGTGAGTTAGTGAATTGATTTTAAGTCCCTTTTTCGAAATGATTTTCCTTAATTAGTTCTTAAATCTTTGAGTAATGTTTTCAAGTATTAAATTTCGGATTCAAACCTTATTTCAAAATTGGGTTTGTGTTGATTGACAAAATTTTCAAGAGAAATCAGGGTGTGGGTATTGTTGTTTTCAGAATATGATTGTGAATACTTACTTGTGCATAGATTGTGAGGTTTTGAAAGGTATATAAAAGGGGAAGACTCAACTATTGCAGTGATTGGTTATTGATTTAAGGCAAGTGGCTTCCTAGACTTTGTATTCTAGTAAAATTTGTGTACTTCCTTCATTGCTTATGTATCGGGAGTAATGGGGATGAAGTGAAGGATTTAAATTGTCCACTTATTACATCTAAATGAATAAAAAGGATTGAAATGTAAAAGGCCATATGATGAACACGATGATGTAAATTGTCTTATTGTTCCCTTAGTGATTGATTGATGAAATGCTTGAAAGCATGAATGTGGACTTGAATTGTGCAATTTGTTGACTCTTCCTTGTGGTGTAATATTGCTTGTGTGCATTGATCGTTGAACACCGTGATGAGATATGTGATGATTGTTATGCCGAGGTCTTTGCTGACAAATGTTATTATGCCGAGGTCTTTGCCGGTCGTCGTTATTAGTCCGAGGTCTTTACCGATAAGTGTTATTAGGTCGAGTTCATTTCCGGTGAATGTTATGATGCTGAGGTCTTTACTGGCAAGTGTTATTATGCCGAGGTATTTTTCAGCGAGTGTTGTGATGCCGAGGTCACTTCCGGCAAGTGGTTATTAAGCCGATTTGAATGGTTCCGGCAAGAGTCTGATTATTGTGACTTGATGTACATGATCTTTATGTGTGACTTGGTTGTTAATCGTAATTGACGTACTTGTTGCATGTGATTGAACTACTTGACTTTGAGGTTAACTTATTTGATTTGTTTAATTGTTGAATTATGCCTATTAGACTGTGTATTAGACAATGTGGGCCGTGTATTATAGAATTGCTAGGTTGGACTGATTTATGTACAGGTTGTGTCACGACCCAGACCGTCGTGATTGGCACCCACACTAACCCTCCGGTGGGAGAACCATTAATACTAATTATCTAACCCAAAAACTAAACATTTAAAGATACGAAAACAGGTTTAAATGTCTAAGAAAAGGAAAATAGGGAGTTCCCATAAACTCCAACAAAAGTCTAGCAAAAGCAGGTTTACATGATGTTTATTTGTGACTTGGTTGTTAATCGTAATTGACATACTTGTTGCGTGTGAATGAACTACTTGACTTTGAGGTTAACTTATTTGATTTGTTTAATTGTTGAATTGTGCCTATTAGACTATGTATTGGATCATGTGGGTCGTGTATTGTAGAATTGCTAGGTTGGACTGATTTATGTACAGGTTGTGTCATGACCCAGACCGTCGTGATTGGCACCCACACTAACCCTCCGGTGGGAGAACCATTAATACTAATTAGCTAACCCAAAAACTAAACATTTAAAGATACGAAAGCAGGTTTAGATGTCTAAGAAAAGGAAAATAGGGAGTTCCCATAAACTCCAACAAAAGTCTAACAACCAAATGAGAAAATAATGCCTAGAACCTGAAAGTCAATGTACCAAAAGTCCAACAAGAACCATAAGTATAAATAAGAAGGGGTACAACCCCAAACTAAACAAAAGGAATCTAAAGCACTAGTCTAAGTCTGAAGATGTGGACATAAACAAAAAGAGGACTCATGGCCGCCCAGAAGAACTGGCTCACCCTTGAATTTGATTGCTCAATGATCTTCTAAACAAGGTCTGCTCGTAGCCGCCTGAAGATGCCCCGTACTCAACAAAGAAAAAGCAAGTGCAATATCAGTACACAACCACAGTGTACTGGTAGGATCACGCGGCTATCCCAAAAGATGAAACACATGCAAGTAACCACAATATTATAAAACAGGCATATACCGAACATATACAATATTAGTCATCATTTCAGAATCAATGTACAATTCCACATTCTCAATAAGACCCATATATACCAAGTCAATGGTCCTCTCATGGAACCCATACCCAAAATGTTAGTGTACCAGTACGTGGTACCCGATCCAAGTTAGTGTGTCATACGTGGCACCCGATCCCATATATGCGCCAGAATATGGCACCCAATCCAAGTTAGTGTGTTGGAACGTAACACCCGATCCATTCAACAAGCCACAATCACAATCACAATGTATATTCTCATAATCATACCATCAAGAGTTAGTTCATGACATACAATTATTCATTCATACTCATTTACAATTAGTGTGATCAATAATGCAACATTCGCATGCATACATACATTATAATGTAGTAATTACTAACATACATCACACCAACATGAAATCACAACCATCACCTACCTTGAATAAAGCTTGAACCATCCTAAGAAATTTGATTCTTCCCTTTCTAGATTCTTTCCGCTTGCTCTAGGTCTACAAACAATCAATATAACGCGAGGATCAATAAATGATGCCTAATTACCTGGATTATAATCATAATCATCAACCCTAGGCCAAACCCATGATCCTAATATGGAGTTAGGGATTTTTTTTCCACTATCCAAATCAGTTCCACCCCCCTCCCCCAACAATAATTACCCATGAATTTACATTCTACGGATCAAAAAATGGATTCGGGGACTAAATACCTTACCTTTAGCTTCAAGAATGGTGAAAGACTGTCAAGAAGTCGCCTTGGTTCGTCCCTTAACTCTTAAGAAAGAAGTTTGCAGAAAACTAAAATGCCTCACCGTCTTTGCTACATCACTACTTGTTACAAGCAGTGTCACCTTTTTTTAGCTTTTGACTTCTAATTAGGTATACATATATAATAAAAAAAATTGACAAAGCCGTGTCCCATGACACCCCTTAATGTAAGGTAAATCAACCCCTGTTGATGACATTGTTAAAGGAGATACTCCTTTTTTTTTATTAAAGATTTTGTGGTTTCTTTGGTGCCATATTGCCTAGAAACATTGAGGCATGATGGCTTCCCAAAGGAGGAGGTTATAGAAAGGTTTTTCGTTAGTGAGCTTCCAAATGTTGTACAAGTTCACGTAGGAAAGCATATCCCTCTTGACATTTTAGGTTGCAGTGTTGTTTGCCAGTACAATAATCTAGAATTTAGTGGCTTTTGTACACTTAAAAAATATATGGTCTATACCTTCCGAAGAAATGCCATAAACCTGGCAGTCGGGGTAAGGGGGACATCCACTTCTATCCTATTGAGATAGAGGTCATTCGGAAGGTTGTTGTAGTGCATAAGTGAGGTAAAGGTTTTATCCTTTTAGGACAAGACATACGCCAAATCCAGTTGAAACTTTTGTTATCATGATTAGAATGATGGTTGAAGGCCTTGGAGTGGATAAGCGTGTAGGCATAAAAAAATACTAAATTTCATATTCAATCTCCAGCAAAATAAAGTCGCTCAAAAACTTGAGTATTCCAATTAAAGCTCCACATTAACCACATTTTTTATTATGTCTTTTTAAATGATGAAAAGTACAATAAATTAATTCAATTCTAAATTCATGCATCTATATAAACTATAAAAAATAAACTTACCTAGTAAATAAAATCAGTAATCTATACGAAATCATTGTAAAATTGAGATGAGAAAATCCAAAGACATGGGGAAAATTTTAAAAACAAATTATCTTAAAATAACGAGATCCTCTATCAATTTCAAATCTGGTGAGGCCGTGATGATAAGTTAGAGAGAAGTAGGAGAGAAGCGACGACGGACGATGGTAGTTTAGCAATGAAATGAGGGCAGTGTAGGAGAAAAGTGGGAAGTGAGAGAAGATTCTAGAAGTGTAGGGAATTATTTTTACCGTGTGTTGTATTTTGTTATTAAAAATAGGTGAGAGTATTTTGGAATTAAAAATATAGTACTCGCTTCGTTGTATATTAGTTGATCATTTTTGTTTTTGCACACATATTAAGAAATCATAAATAAGAAAATAACTTTTCAAATTCATCCCTTAAAAAACTTCTTGAAAAATTTACAAACAAATGTGAACACTTTCAATAAGAATTCATTGCAACGATAATATATAAAAAAATTAATTAATATTTTCTTGATTTAGTAAGGTGGATAACTAATATGAGACAACTATTTTTAGTAAGATGATCAACTAATATGAGACAGAGGGAGTGTAAACATACAACATAAAAATCAAATAAAGGTGCCAAATTTTATATTTTGGAATAAAAATTTATACTTACATTTTTATCTTTTTAGATGACAAAGGTTCCAAATGTAACAGTTTGGCTTAGATAGATTTCTATTATATCTAAAACTATGTAAAAGGGTGAGTAAGTTGTGATGTCTTAGGAGACTATTTCTGCTCAATCCGTGTTGCCTAGTTCTTATAGGTCTCGATGTTTAGTCTAAGTATATATTCATATTGCTATACATATTTTATGTATGAATAAATATCTCTTACATGGTATCAGAACCTTTTGTGGTTTAACAATCATTCTCTCTTTAACGGCCATTCTCTCTTTCGTTCCAAAAAAAAATTCTTTGAATAATTAGAAATGATTATTCTAATGGGAGATAATATTGAGAACTCTTATACCCTGAAAGCTTCAATTGTTTCAACAAATGCCATGGGAAACTACTATCCTACACCTAATCTCGCTCACCAGTTGCCAATAAAGCTTACGTCAACAATTTTTTTGTTTTGGAAGACACAAGTTCTTTCCATGATTTGCGGTTGTGGTCTTAACAATTATCTTGATGGTAGAAAACCAGCACCACCACACATTTTGGATGGTGATAAACCAAATCCAACATATAAGGTTTGGGTACGTCAAGATCAACCCGTTTTAAGTTTGATAGTCGTTTCAGTTTCAGAAAGTATTCTCTCTCAATTGATCGGAGCGAAAACAACTCGTGGAGCTTGGGAGAAACTTCTTGCAGCCTATACTTGTGGATCTAAACCATTAATTCGTGAACTTAAGGCATACTTGCACAATTTGTCTCATGATAATGCAACTATTGAAAGTTACATGCAAGGGGGAAAAGCTATTGCTGATAAGTTGGCTGCCTAGCAGCACCCAGTCACTAATGATGATTTAGTAGAGTTTGTTCTTGCCAGATTAGGTTCTACTTATCTCCCCTTCACAATGTTTCTTGAATCATATCATGAAGACATCACCTTTTATGCACTTTATGGTATGTTGTTAAATGAAGAAAGTCAATGAAAACATGAAGATGCTAGTACTATTATTCCCCAACAATACAGTACACACAAAGTTCATTCTCAATACATCGTGGACGCAACATGGGGCATATTAATCGGGGTTGTCGACGCTCTGCTGGCCATGGAAGTTTACAATAATCTCAAAGTCGACATTATGCCACCGTAACACATTAAAAAATTTATTCAAGGAATCTATCACCTTCCACTGATTATTATGGAATTGTCAGCCATAATTTCGAAAGAAATGGTCATATTGCACGTGTTTGTCCATCACCTAGGACTATAAATGAAAATCAGGTATCTGGCCATCCCTTTTCAAATCTAGCAAGTACGTCTTCCCAATCATCACATAATTGGTTGATAGATAGTGGCACCACGCATCATCTGACATCTGATCTACCTTGCTATTCAGTCAGAATATCATGGTACTTAATAAGTTACTCTAGGTAATGGTTCCAAATTTCCCATCTCTCATATTGGTAAATGATCTCTATTTATTTCTGATAAGTCATATGTTCTTGATTGTCTTCTTCATGTTTCCACTGCTACCCAAAATTTATTATCTATTAGTTCTTTTACTATTTCTAACAAAGTCTCGATTGAATTTTTTCCTCACTATTTTTTATTAAGGGCTTGTCAACGAAGGCAACTCTTCACGAAGGACTGAATGAGGGAGGTCTATATTCCCTTTCGATATGGAAGTCAGTTTCTTCACCAACTTTATATGCTGCTTCACTTGGTTTTGGCATGCACCGCTTGGCTCATGTGTCTTATCCTATAGTTCATCAAGATTTACCTTCTAGTACAATTATTTCATCTAGTTCTGGGTCTTCTAGTTTCTGTCCAACTTGTGTTGTTAGAAAGAGTTATAAAATTTCATTTTGGGTCCAACACCTATTAGTTCGAATGATGGATATAAATATTATGTTATTTTCTTTGATCATTATATAAAATACACATGAATCTATTTTCTTAAGTTCAAGTCAGAAGTTATTTCCCTTTTTGTTCAATTTCAAAAAATTGTGGAAAAATACTTTGGTCATTCGATTAAGAACTCTCAAGAAGATTAGAGAGGTGAGTTTCAAGCAGTAACTTCTTATTTAAGAGACAATGGTATTACACAACTTTCTTCTTGTTCTTATACTCCAGAACAAAATGGTTGTGTAGAACGTAAGCATCGACATATTGTTGAGATAGGTCGTGCCTTATTTACACATGCAAGTGTTCCTTCCAAATTTTGGACAAATGATGTTAATACTACTATTTATATCATAAATAGATCACCAACTACTCATCTAAATAATCAACCACCATTTCGCATTCTATTTAATTTTGATCTTGATTACTCATTGTTGTGTGTATTTGGTTGTCTTCGCTTCCCATGGATTCACCCTTATATGAAGGATAAATTATATCCTTGTTCTAAGAGATGTGTGTTTTTGGGATATAGAAAAATTCACAAAGGTTATAAGTGTTCTGATCCTACTTCCTCTAAGTTTTTTGTTTCCTGCCATATTGTTTTTGACGAAACAGTTTTTCCCTTTGTTGTTCAGGATGATGCTACTATGCCTGCTAAATCAACCAATTCTTCCCCGCTCACTGTCTAGATACCTTCATCAATTCCACAATCATTTGTGCATGTTTCTTCCTCATTGAACTCATCTAGTCTTTCTCCGTCAACACCCAATACCACATTATTTAATAATTCCACCTCCACTTCTACACGACAATGCTCTAAACAGTGTGTTGTAGAAGCACCTCGATTCCTCTACAATCACATGTTATGCCTACATATACATCTTCGCTATCTCCAAAGATTCTCTCCAATACATTATCTATTGAAGGTGGGGACCAAGGGGTTGATTTTGAACCATCTGGTCCATTTAGCAATGTGCATCATCCTAACAGATTGTCATGTTCTTCATCTAAGTCTCATCCAATGACTACTAGATCACAAACGGGTTAACTAAAACCAAAGTGGCCCATCTCTTACTTAGCTATGTCAACTGATATTGTTGAGCCCTCGTGCTACTCTCAAGCTACAAAGTATGCGTATTGGCGTAGGGCAATGCAAGAGGTATACAATGCTCTCCTACAAAATGGGACTTGGCAAATAGTTCCACCTTCTCTATCTGAAAATATTATTGGGAGAAAATAGATTATTAAAACAAAGGTTTAGCCTGATGGGTCCATTGACTATTACAAGGCTCGACTTATTACTAAAGGGTATCATCAAAGACCGGGTGTGGACCATGTCGATACTTTTAGTCCGGTAGTGAAACCTGCCACCATTTACCTACTTATTTACTTGGCGGTCTCGAACAACTTGCATATTACTTAGTTGGATATATCTAATGATTTTCTTCACAGTACCCTTGATGAAGTAGTATACATATCTCAACCTGCTGAGTTTGTTGACCCGGATCACCCTAAGCATGTTTGCTTGCTCAAGTGTTCTCTTTATGAGCTTAAATAAGCTCTATGTTTACATGGAATAGATGTTTAACAGATTCCTTGGATTTTATGGCTTTACTGGCTCAAAAACCAATTGTTCGTTATTTCATTTTTCCTCTAACTTTGATAAATTATTATGTTGGGCGTATGTGGATGAATTTCTTGTTTTATGCTCCAGTTCGTCTCTTGTTGGATATCTTATTAATTGGTTGAAGTCACACTTCGCTGTGAGAAACCTTGGTCGCCTCTCTTATTTTTTGGACATTGAAGTATCATGGACCCCTACTGGTTTGCATCTACCGGAACATCGATATGGTATTGATTTTTTATAGAAAGCACAAATGGATGGCTTACAACATATTTCAACACCGACTGCTTCTTCCTCTAAACTCTCAAAGTTTTGAAGAATCTCCTTTCCATGATGAAACTTTATATCGCAACACTGTAGGAGCCCCATAATATTTAACATTCACTCGTCCATATATACCATTTGTGGTCAATAAGGTCTCACAATTCATGTATAGTCCGAGAGAGTCACATTGGGTTGCTATAAAACACATTATGTGATATATACAATCCACTTCCTCCCATGGTTTATTCTTTGCTTGCCAAAGTAATAAACCTCTACATGGTTACAGTAATGCGGATTGGGGCAGTTCTATGGATGATCGGAAATCAACTACTGAGTTTGCTATCTTTCTAAGGTCTCATTTAATATCTTGGGCTTCCAAAAAGTAGCGAGTTGTTGCACCTTCTAGTACTGAGGTAGAGTATCGTGCACTGGCCACTGTTGTGTCTAAGCTAACTTGGCTAGAACTCTTACTTCGTGAATTGGCTCCTTTGACACTACAACTCCTATACTTTGGTGTGATAACCTAAATGCAACCTATTTAACAGTTAATCCTATCTTCTATTCCCGCACTAAACATATGGAGATAGACTTTCATTTTGTCCGTGAAAAGGTGAAGGATAAATCTTTGGTTGTTTGTTATCTTAGCACTCATGACCAGATTGCAAATGTTCTCATGAAAGCTCTTCCAGAAGCAAAATTTCAGCATTTCAGAGACAAGTTGAAAATGTTTGCTTCCCCGTTGAACTTGCAGGGGAGTGTAACAGATAGGCTTAGATAGATTCCTATTATATCTAAACTATGTAAAATGGTGAGTAAGTTGTGATGTCTTAGGAGATTATTTCTCCTCAATCTGTGTTGCCTAGTTCTTATAGGTCTCGATGTTTAGTCTAAGTATATATTCATATTTTTGTACAGATTTTATGTATGAATGACTATCTCTTACACCAAACCTCTACTATTTACTTATATTTTCTTTGAGTTATGCAATCCCCTCTATTTAAAGAAATTTGTGGGGGTTGCACTTAACCCCCCGCTAGTAAATCCTAGTAATTTGTATCTTTTTTTGTTTTGTCTAATCCATAATATCAATGTTTATTTATGAAATTAATTGAGAAAATATGAAAATATTCAATTTTGTGTCTTGGACTTGAAATGTTTTAGTGTTTTTCAGTATTAATAAATAAAACTCAAAAGTTTATCAAAATAAGAGGAAATATTGAGACTGTACTGGGGAGATTTGAGTTGGTCAGTATTGAAAGATTTTATGTTCAACCATTAAAAATTCTTTAAAGCTCAATTTTAAAGTTCGACATGCCGCAAACGTGAATCGTTCTGAGTGAATTATATATCAAAAGATTCAAAATATTGAAAGGAGATCATATCTAAAATTTGAAACTATTTAGAGGAGTTTTTGAGTTTATCGAGATTGAAAGACTCCATTAGCCATTAAA
>JAJONQ010001786.1:0-16612 GCA_036250385.1 Solanum microdontum | reverse complement strand
AATTATATACCTTCTAATTATATAAATTTAATTTTATTGATCAACAAAAGTTTATCAATATCAAATTTAATATATAAATCTCCTTGAATTGATCATCGGTATTTCTTTAATTGATAATGTATTTCATATCTGAACCACTAGTATACAAGACATGATTTGTTAAACTACTCGAGGAATATATAATTAATCAACGCATTTCATACTCCGATGAAGTATCCTTTACATGTCATCATAATTAGGAGGTGATCACTACACTTGACATTCATTCAAGATCGAACGGATATAATAATACTATCTCGCATTTCATACACGAATGGATTATATGTTAGCTCTTCACCTCTACTACATCATGACATGAGATATTAAGTTCATGATTAGACGACAGACTGATAGAATTTGTACATTACTCTATAAATATAAGTATAATTATCTCCTAATTCATATCAACGTAGTTTCATACTCTAAATATGGATTATAGATATTTTCTTATTTATACCACAAATTCTAACTTTGTATTTATAAAAGTATACAAAATTGTTACACTTATTGAACAATTAATTGTAGGTGTAAAATGAAATTTTAATATTATGCACAATAGCAAAATTATGATTAATATGAATATTTTAAACAAACCAACCTCCGGATATCGCTTTTATTAAAAGTAATTAGATATAATAAAAAATACCGACCTCATGAGGTCGGTATCATATTAAATTTTAAGATAAATAAAAAGTAATCATGTTAATTAAATAATATTGACATCGGGAGGTCGGTAATTTATATTAAATTATTTTTAACTTATATAAAACCGTCATTCAGAGGACGATTTATTTAAAGTTAATTGAAAATATTAATTTATTACATACTATTTAATTTTACCGACATCCGGAAGTCGGTATTATAATTTTTTTTGCTTTTTATTTTACACAAAACCGTCCTCCGGAAGATGATTTAAATAAAATTAAATCAAAATATTTCTCAATTTTGTTTTTTGTATGGAGAAATAGGGAAAATCGCGTCTGCTAGTGCAAATATTTTAAAAAAGCGACGGATAGCGTCTCTATGTCCGTCGCTTTTTTAAAAAAATGTTTGACCAACATTTTGACCAAAAAGCGACGGACTAAGAGATACTATCCGTCGCTTTCTTAAAATATTTGACCAGATATTTTGACCAAGAAGCGACGGACATAAAGATGCTATCCGTTGCTAATTTAAAAAATAATTAAACAATTAAAATTAATAAAAATTGATGGACGACATGGCTTTTTTTTAATTAAAAAATAATTATTTTTAATAAAAAGCGATGGACTGTGTCGCTATCTATATAAAATAATTAATTAGCAAAAATCCGCGAAAAAAACGACGGACTAAGAGATGCCGTCCGTCGCTTTTTAAAATAAATTATTTTAATTAAAAATCGACGGACAGTGTGGCTAATGGCATCGCTTTTTGGAGAGACGTCGTCCGTCTCTTTTTCTTCCGTCATTTTTTAGCAGTTTTTTAGTAGTGAGTTATATTCTTGTTCTGAATTCTAAAATTCTTATATTATGAGATTGCAATATATGCAATGATATCTTTGAGTTGTTATTCATGCTTATATTTCGCATGAACCCTAGTTGATGATATTTTTATTGCAAGGTTTTTTGCATTGATTTTGGAATTTTAAAGTTAGTTCAAGAGTATTTTAAAGTGTCTTTTGAGAAGAATTTAAAGGAACACAAATGGTTCCAAAAGTTTTATTTTCATATTGAGAAAAGAACTATTATTTTAAGAAGAGCATAGACATGTTTTAAAAGCATTTCATCCAGATAAAGAGAAGTTCAGTTACCCTTGAAGTAATTATGATTTTTCACATTTAAAAAGAGAGTACTATGTTTGGAAAAGTATAAAGAGTTTTCAGAGTATTTAAGACAAATTCTGTACAACTTCAATTACCTCTTAAAGAGGTTTTTTGAGAAATTATCTCAATCTAGAGAGTACTTTTACATGAGTATTCAGTTATATTTTGGGATTAGTATTCAACACCGATTTAGGGTAAGAGTTCAGATAGCTCAATCTCTATAACCAATGTCGCCAGCGTAGATAGGATCGTACCGTAAGACAGACGACTCCTCAACTGCCTCAAGAAGGCATTTTAGAGGATCCAACAGTTCAGTTGCATCCTATACTATGGAAAGGTATAGGTCGACTCTGGAAACGTGGGTAAGACTTTGTATCATCACGAGGCTCATAGTGATGGTTGTCGGTTAAAAAAATTCCCCACTATTGCATCTTTATAGTAATAGCATTAAATGATTTTCTTTGTGACTTATGTTATTCTTCAATTAAGCTACTTTCAGCCTTTCAGTTCAATTATTTGTTTTATTTAGCCCTATTACATACTCGTACATTCAATGCACTGATGTCATTCAACATGCATCATTTATGTATGCAGATTCAGGTACTTAGGATCATTAACAAAAGTTCCATTGAGATCACATAATATGCTCGTCAACTTTTGGTGAGACCTCCTTGCTTTCAGAGGACTCCAGTTTTTACGATTTGTTAGTAGTAGCATTTTGAGGTGTTGTGGGTCTTGTCTCGACACCTATCTTAATACAATAGAGGCTACAATTTTGGAGAGTCTTTCAGTATTCAGTTATAGATGTTTAACTTATAACTTTTATGTTTCATACTTAGTATTTTCAGATAGTTTTCAGATTTAGTAAGTTGTATTAAACTTTTGTACAATTTTAATGCTTGAGTTAGTCCTCCACTTGTAGTCAGCCATGATGAGGGTTCTCTTGGGAACTCGTAATGGTTCTCGAGTGGCGGTCATATCCAGGGTGTCGGCTCGTATTGTGATAAACTTGGTATCAGAGCACAACATTCAAGTGTCCTAGGTTGTCTATGAAGTCGTTTCAATAGGATCTTATTTATGGTTATGAGGGCACCACTTCTATAAATGAGGGACTAGAGACATTTAAGAAAATTTTCCCTTCTTTAATACTCTAAATAGTGCAATAGAAATGTGTCATAAGGAACTTATTCATACTCAGGTTTTTATCAAATCCATTTGACTACCCCTCATACTCAAGGTTGTGGAAAAGCAAAGCAAAGATCCTTATCAATGAGTTAATCTTAGAAAAAGTGTTCAGACAGTCATGAGACTGCAGAGGGGCTTGACAGAAACCTGTGAGCGATCTTAAGTGTTTAGATTTGAAATAATTCCCTTTTATTCATATGGATTGTGCGTTTGAGCTAAAAGTGAGATGTACACCCAAACTCTCTTCTCTGAGTCTTCTTTCAGGTGAGACTCTTATGATGAGTGTGTTTTAGAATGCTTGGGTAGTATTTCCACCCAAAAGATAGTGTGATTTGGGATATTATGTGCTAGTAGTAGTAGAAGTGCCAGAGTTAGAAGAATGCATGCAGAGGTATAGTACTATAAGAAATGGAGATAGTGATGAGGTAAATTATGTTGTTCCAATCATGCATCTAGTAAGTTATTAATGAGGGATTTTCCCTTATGGGTAGACTAAGAAGTGATGAGTTTGTGTAGATTTCATGATAGAAGGTAGAGTAAGATTTACTAGTATGAATGATGTAGAGTATAATTTAACTAGAAGGGAGTTTATGTCGATATGTCATTGTGTTAGTGAACACCAAGTATAGGTGTTGAATAAAAGAGCAGAATAATCATAAAGAGATAGATCTAAGCTAGGCTTATGATTTGTAAGAGAGAGGACCATGATATTCAGAGGGTTATAGAACTAATTAGGCAATGGTGTATAGTGAATGGGTAAATAATACTTAATTTGTGAAATGAAATGTGACAGTAAATTGTAAGTATGTAGACTAAGAGATAAAGATTGACTACTTTTCATGAGGTCTTAGTGGGCAAGTGTTTCTTAATTTTATCAGTATTCATAAGTTAGTATAACATGTGAGCAATTATATTTATATATGTGTTTAGTACTAGACACTAAGCTTGAATTTGAGATGAGTATCGTTATGAAAAGGATGGCAACATGAGGGTGATGATTTAAGTTTGAGATCTGATCTAGTAGATTTGACATAAATTAGGTGAGAAATTAAGGTGTTGCTTTTGATAAGTGTGAGTGGTACAAGTGTGGTATTATGACTCTTAGATGAGAGCAAAGGAGTGTGGCTAAGTCATTAGATTAACACGAGCATTACGAGGTGTACCTGAGATCATATATAGTCAAACGAGGTTACAATTAAGTTAATGATTTTTCTTGTGTGCCTAGATAGTATATTTGAGCTATCAATGTGACATGCTGATGTAAGCATTTTTTTCCTTAATAGTTAGAAGAAATGACCTTATAAGCCAATGAGAAGAGGTTAAGAGAAGCATCTTAGAAAGAGGTCTTAGAAGGAATCTTAGTACCTGCATATGAAAGAGTTCAGTAGCCATGGGATTATCCTTTCCTGAGTATTAAAGTGAATCAAATATAGACTAGTTTAGAAAAGATGGAATAAATCCATAGCTTTAAAGTGTCAGCTTCAGACCTAAGTGGGAGATGATAAGATGAGAAACCAAGTCAAGTGTTGAGAATCAGATAGTGATGTATTTGGAGAGAGTTATGGTGGTATATCAATTCATTCCTACTTTAGAGTATTCCTCAAATCTCAGTCATTACAACATCTTGTTGATGTTTCTAATATCAAAATTGTGTTCATGACCTATGTTCATACACTTCAGACAGATTCACATAAATGTTCAGTTCCCACAATGAGGGGCAAAGACTTTAAGCCAATGATCTCAATCTTACTCCATAAATTTATAGATATCAGCCTTATGATATACACATATTCATATAAGCACTTATGTTTCATAGTATGCTCAATCTTGCAAATTCATGATTTACTCTCAATGGCTAACAACATAATGTTACATCATTCATAATCTTATATCTGATTTCTCGAATGAATCGTACTTTTGATCTTTCACTCCAAGCTCCCTCAATAATTCTTTTTAGTTTTGAGAGTGATGTTGTTGGTAATAGTTAGGTAATAATATATACTAGAGGGTTGATGTTTCTTATGTTGGTAGTGATTGTATGCTTATTTCATCTAAGGTTATAAAGGTGGAGGAAGGATGAGATGACGTTTTACTATGAGTAATAGTTAGATGAGAGTAGTTAGAGATGCCAAGAGAATGAGAAATTCTTAGAAATATTGCTTAGTTGGAGTCCATGGAGTGATTACAGTACTAGGCTTGAATGTAGTGTTGTTAACATGTGGACAAATGCATGATGCATTATGTGTTTCTTAATATGGGCTCAAGGTTGGTTGAATGCGGTTATAAGGAGAAGTATTCGTGGGATGAGATTCCCCATAGAGGTATAAAACTTGAATCTTCTAGTTTAGATAAGTATAACAATCTCTTGTTTAGCACCTTGTGAATTAGAGATTAGTCTTGAACACAGTAAGAGAAAGCGATTTGACTTAGACATTTGTAAGAGTAGTCATATACTCTAGTAGGAGCTAAGAATTGCAGCTAATGGAGTACTGCAGTAATCAGAAAGGAGAGCATAGTTGAGAATTTTTTCTAAGCTTAAGAGCTACTAGTCATATCACTCAAGGCATAGTAATCATATTCTTACTTGTGCCCATATATCCTTGCTTTATGTCAAATAGCTTCAGATAGAGCATTACTATGTTCAAATTCATATCATTCACAACTTATGTTCTATAGAGATTTCCAAACTTTGAGTATGAATCAACTCTGCCTATGTTAGTAGACAAGTTCAGAAGTCAGAAAAGATAGTAAGAGTAACTCTTTTTCTTTCATGCTCAGTGCAGCCGTCATTCGAGGAAGAATAATCCCAAGGGAGGAATATCGTCACACTCCAAAAAATTCTAAGCTAAGACCCGAATCATTTTGTAGCACCTCACAAATCTACTCTTAAAATTTGAATCGTTTGGCCTAAGTATATGAGCTTGAACCGGGTTATTTTCTACTTTCTCATGTGTTATAAGATTCTTAACAAGTGTATCAAGAGAATCTGAAGTGATCTAGGGTCATAAGGGACCTCGAACCCCAAGTCAAGTTCAAAGCATACCTATTGGCAAAGTTCTTGCATGAGTTCATATAAAGGTCAAATTCAAAAACTCATATCTCTCAGCGTATAATGAATTAATTGGTTTACGACCTATTAACTTAAATGTCTATGAGGCTTCTTTCCAATGCCACCGAGTTTGCCTTATTCCGAGTTCAGAGTATAAAGTTACGATAATTTTACTGGAACATACCTGGATTAGGAAATTGGGCGAACTCACCTGCTTAATCGGCGATCCGCCGAATGGGTTGGTGAATCACTAAATTAACTCACCGAATTGTCCTGAAAAACTTAAGCTTTTGTCTATTTGGGCGATCTAAAGTCCCAATGGGCGATACACCGATTCATTTTGGCATGGAGACCTCTAGATCATGGATTTGACCGATGAGATTCATTAAAAGGTCATTTTTGTTGATTTTTATGATTTTCTTATGTTCCTAGAAGGGTATTACTTACCTTGTACCCTAAATCAACTTCCCTAAGTCCATCGTACAACCTAATAACATAATTATACGTATATGAACTTTTAAAATCCCCAATTCTCAGTCTTCCAAAGATCAAGAACTTCAAAAAAGAATTTCTCCAATTTTCTCAAGATCAAAAGACCCCAAGTTCAAGATTCTCTTTAAGAATCCTAAGGTTTTAAATCCAAGGTTCTTCTTCACCCTTCATCACCAAGAAAACTACAAGAAAGACAAAAGCTGGGATTTCAAGTCTTCCGATCGAGTTCTCCTTCAAATGTTTTCAAGAACTTTGTTCTTCCATGTATGTCAAGTTATTCATAGTGTTGGGCTAGTTCGTTTTCACGGCCTACATCTAAATTGATCAGTTAGTGAAAAGTTCAATCTAGGATTTGGCCCTCAGTTTTATGAAATTCTTTATATGAGTTGTATTTTTGTTCTGAATTCTAAATTATGATACTATGAGATTGCAATATATGTAACGATACCTTGAGTTGTTGTTCATGCTTATATTTCGCATGAGCCCTAGTTGATGAGATTTTTATTGAAAGCTTTTGTGCATATATTTCCATGCATTTATTTTGGAATTTTAAAGTTAGTTCAAGAGTATTTTAAAGTATCTTTTGAGAAGAGTTTAAGGGAACACAAATGGTTCCAAAAGTACTATTTTCATATTGAGAAAAGAGGTATTATTTTAAGAAGTGCATAAAAAGTTTTTAAAAGCATTTCAGCTATATAAAGAGATGTTCAGTTAACCTGAAAGAAAGTATGATTTTCCATATTAAAAAAAGAGTACTATTTTCACAAAAGTATAAAGAGTTTTCACAGTATTTCAGACAATTTTAGTACAACTTTAGTTACCTCTTAAAGAGGCCTTTTGAGAAATTATCTCAACCTAGAGAGTACTTTTACATGAGCATTCAGTTATTTTTTGGGAGAAGTATTGAGCACCGATTTGGTGTAAGAATTCAGATAACTCAAACTCCATAACCTACGCCGCCAGCGTAGATAGGATCGTACCACAAGACGGGTGACTCCTCACCTTCCTTAAGAAGGCTTTTCAGTGGATCCAACAGTTCAGTTGCTTCTATACTCTGGAAAGGTATTGGTGGCTCTAGCAACGTGGATAAGACGTTGTATCATCACAAGGCTCATATTGATGGTTGTCGGTTAGAGAAACTCCCTAGTAAAGTAAAGTATATCTATATATTTCAGTTCAATATTTACTTTTATTGTATTTTTATAGTAAAAACATTAAATGATTTTCATCGTGACTTATGTTATTCTTCAATTGAGCTACTTTCAACCTTTCAGTTCAATTATTTGTTTAATTAGGCCTAAAACATACTCGTACATTCAATGTACTGATGTCATTCGACCTGCATCTGTTATGATGCAGATTCTGGTACTTAGGATCATAAACAGGAGTTTCGTTGAGATCACATTAGCTGCTCGTCAGCTTTTAGTGAGACCTGCTTACTTTCGAAGGACTTCAGTTTTTAGATTTTGTTAGTATTAGAGTTTTGAGGTGTCGTGGATCTTGTCTCGACGCCTATCTTAATACAGTAAAGGCTTCATAGATAGATAGTTTTGGAGAGTCTTTCAGTATTCAATTATAGATGTTATACTTACAACTTTATGTTTTATACTCCGTATTTTCATATAGTTTTGAGATTTAGTAAGTTGTATTAAATATTTCTTTAGTTTTGATGCTTGTATTTGCTTGAGTTAGTCTTCCGCTTGTAGTCAGACAGGATGAGGGTTGGCTTGAGAACCAATAATTGTTCTCGAGTGTCTGCCACGTCCAAGGTGTAGGCTCGGGTCGTGACAGTATCCAACAAGCAATCTAATAAACGAAGCAACCTAACTAGAAAACAAATACTCCTCTAATCCCAATCGAATCTCCTCAAACTACAACCTGCACAGAAATCAGTCCAACCTAACAATTCTACTATAATATTCAGCTCACAATGCTCAATAATCATTGTACAATAGTCACAGTCAAACACGTATCAAGTAAGTCAATCGCAATGCCAAGAATATCAATCACACATAACAGGTGCATTAGTCACATTTAACAACCAAGTCAAACATAAGGATCAAAATTCATCAACTCACAATAATCAGTTTCGTGCCAGAACAATTTATCATCGGCATAATATCACTAGTCACAACCATTTCCCATCGGTTTTATATCATTCAATTAGCCGAAACCATTTTCCATTGTCTTTATAACAAATCACTAACCGGAACTATTTCTCGTCAGCTTAATATCAAATAACTTGCCAAAACCATTTTCCATGTGCTTTCTATCATTTCACTAGCCAGAACCATTTCCCATCGGCTTATATCATTTCGCTGGCCATAACCATTTTCCATCGGCTTTATATCATTTCACTAACCGGAACCATTTTCATCGGCTTTATATCACAAGTCTCATCACGGTGTAGACCAATCAATGCACATAAGCAAGTTCACACCATAAGAAAGAGACAACAATTCAAGCAATTCAAGTCCACATAAATGTTATCAAGCATTTCATCAATCAATCATATAGGGGCCATCACAAGGCAATTCACAACGATCAACACATAACCTTTTTATTCATTAAGATTTATCAAGTGGACAGTTAACCCTTCACCTCATTCCCATTACTTGCACCACACACAATGAAGGGAATACACAGATTCTACTAAATTACAAGGTTTAAGAGATCACTTGCCTTAAATTCAATCAACTAGTCACCCAACACTTAGGTCTTCCCCTCCAACCAATGTCCAACGCAACACAATCTGTATCAATCAAGTATTCCCAATAAATTTCTGGAAACAACAATACCCACTCATATACTTGAAAAATGAGTCAATCAACAAAAAACCCAATTTTGAAAATAAAGTTTGAATTCAAAATTCTTTACTTGAAAATGTTACTCAAGGTCTTTGAAACTCATTGGTGAAAACCATTTAAAAAAACGACTTAAAATTAGTTCACAATCTCCATTTTAGTTAAAACTTAAGTTCTTGAAAAACTTGTCATTTACCAATCAAAATTCATTAAAATTCATAAATAATAAAAAGAAAATGAAGTTTTAGGGTCATAAAAGCTTACCCACATGATTTAGCACAAGAAATCCTTTCACAAATCGCCTCTAAGGTCTTACCAAGCTCAAAAATAAAAAATGGGGATTAAACCAACAAATATGGCAGGTCAAAACCCCTCTCTAATGTCGCAAAAGCGACTATGGGTTCGCAAAAATGAACCCCGTAAAAACTCAGCCTTTGCGATTGCAAATCAAATTTTATAGAAGCCAATCTCAAGATCGTGACACCCCTTTCGCAAAAGCGAAGGTATAGCTACGTGTAGCCTTTACGATTACAATCAGGTCTTTACTAACGGGACCATCGCGATTGTGAAGACCTCTTCTCATTTGTGAGACCTGCAACATCAGAAAACATTGCCAACACTCAAAACATCGAAAAGACCCTCAAGATCAGTTCAAAACCTCAAACGCACAAACCATATATATAAATCAATTATACTCGATGTTTCGGACTGGATGGAACTATCGAAACATAAATTTGAGGTCTCTTTGACTTGATCAACGCCTAAAAAGGCTAAAACAAGCTCAAGACCTCTCAAAAATCAACCAAGGTCTTACCTAGGCCTAAAATCATCCCCTGAATCCAAAAGAACTCTTGGAATTTCGATCCGAGCTTCTGAACCCTGAAGGTTGACCAAAGTCAACCCAAAGGCTAATTTGTCATTATTTCACAACTTTGGACCTCAAATCCTCTAAAAGACCTCAACATAGATAACTATTGTTGCGAACCAGTCGAATTACCATGTCCCGCTCAGCCAGAACCATAAGATCCTCGGGCTGACTGCCCATTTCAACTGTTGGCATAGATGCATGAACTGGCCCACGACGCTGAAAGGAGCTACTACCTTTATGCAAACCTTTGCCTATAGATGAGGCACCAGAAAATTGACAAGATGAACAGGCTCTCTTGAGATCCATTAAATCCTCTAAAACCATGAACTTCTCCTCTTTGGCAGTTCTCACAATGGAATGGAAGGAAGCCCCCTCTTTGGCTGCTCTAAACATATACGATCTGATCGAGAAATTCAACCCTCTTACCAACCTGCGGGCTCTCTCTACCTCGTCTGTAACAATATTCATAGCATGCCTAGAAAGCTCACAGAAATAAGCTTCATACTCCGCCACAAACAAACTACCCTGACTCAAGATCTTAAACCTCAGTCAACTCTCCTCTCTCATGCTCCAAGGAATGAAGCACCTTGGAAAGCACTAGAGAACACATCCCACTCTGTCGGGGGAGATCCAACTAGTCTAGACCTCATAAAAGTCCTCCACTACTTTCTGGCTCTCCGACGAAGCTGAAGTGCAACAAAACAAACTCCACGAGCATCCATCATACCCACTGCCTCAAGCATCTCGTGGCACAAAGTCAGGATTTCATGAGCAATATCCTCGCTCTTACCACCCTGAAACTGGAGTGGTTTCATCTTTTGAAACCTCTCATAACACTGCTGACCAACTGCTGTCAAAATAACCTTAGAAGCAATCTGTGCACCAACAACGGGTGCAAGAACCACTGGTGGCTTCCAGATCATGAATATCAGGAACCTATTGCTGACATGCAGACTACATACCTACCCCCGTCTGAGAACCCTATGGCATACCGTGATGAGAAACAACTACCTCTCAAGTCCTTCAACTAGCCTTGGAAAAGGAGAAGAAGATCAATCACAATATACCGGGCTCAGAACCTACACAAGTGTAGAAATAAGGATTGAGTTCCAACAACACGGTACCTAGCAATCAATCTAATAAACGAAGCAACCTAGCTAGAAAATGAATACTCCTTTCATCCCAACTGAACCTCCTCAAACTACAACCTGCACAGAAATCAACCCAACTTATCAGTTCTACAATATACAACTCACAAGGCCTAATAATCACCATACAATAGTCATAATCCAACACGTATGAAGTAAGTCAATCTCAATGCCAAATCAATCATACAAGTTCATCAATCACAGTTCACAAGTAAGTCAAACATAAGTATCAAAATGCATCAACTTACAATAATCAGTTTATTGCTTGAACATTTTCCCATCGGCACAATATCACTAGCTGGAACCATTTTCCATCGGTTTTATATCATTTCACTGGCCGGAACCATTTTCCATCAGTTTTATATCATTTCACTAGCCGAAATCATTTCCCATCGGCTTTATATCAAATCACTAGCCGAAACCATTTTTTCATCGGTTTTATATCATTTCACTAGTCGGAACCATTTCCCATCGACTTTATATCATTTCACTAACCGAAACCATTTCCCATTGGCTTTATATCATTTCACTACTTGGAACCATTTTCCATGTTTCCCAAAAAAAAAATTCTAAATCGAAGTTTTCACAAAAAAATTAGGGCTGAACTTTTAAAGATAATTGAAGAAGAAAGGAAGCAGAAGAAAGAGAAAATAAAGTCGTTTTATAAAATATTAATTTGTGAAATATCAGTGTGTGTGTTTTACCACAAGATACATGATTGACTATGACGTTTTAAGGGGTTATTTGTTCTATTTTAAAATAGCTCAGGAGGGTAATAGGACCATTGCAAAATTGAAGTATGTAGTTGACAATTTGGATATAGGTTGGGGGACATTTGACTCTTTTTCGTGTTTTTTTCTTCAAAATAAGTGTTTTTGGCCTCCCAACAACAATGTCAAATAGGCTCTTAAACCGAATTCTCTTATTAAGGGCGAGGAAATCTCAACCATTATTTTACGTTCCACGTTGGTACACCCTCGAGTTCAAAACTAACGGTTAAATTTTATTACTAGAAAAAATGAGTTATATACTATCGGAAGTTTAATTCACTGAAGATAAAAATAAACAGAGAATTGCATTTGTCATAAAAGGTCTAAAAATTTTAATATACAATTTGAAATTGCTCAATATTACCTTATGTTATATTTTGGATTCATTCATACTTTTGCCTTCGTAGTTGCTTTTGTCATTAAGGATAAATGAATTTCACATATCAAGAATATTTAAGGGATAAAATAGAAGTACCCACTTAGACTATGACCGAAATCCCAAAGACACATCTAAACTTTACTAGGTTTCTATTATCTCCCTAAACTAATTTAAAATGAAATAAATATACCACAAATGCTGACATGGCATAGAGAGTGTGCACACTTTCTTGAAGACAAGTGATGAGTGCACAAATTGGACACATGTCATTTTTTTATTGGTAACTTTATAATTAGTTAGTACACATTTTTTTTATATTAAAACTTATATATATTTAATTATTTTTATTTCTTACTTTGTAATATTTATTTTAATTTTTTTTCACTTTTAAAAAAAATTAATTTATTATCTTTTCACTTTTAATTATTTTTAAAAAATTATGTATATTTTTTTTAAAATAATTTAAAAGTGTCCTTTAATTTTAATGTTTTAATTTATTTATGTTTTATTTGATTTTCTTCACTTATTTTGATATCCGTTCAAAATTAACTTATTTTAAATACAAGACATTTGGAATAAAATTTGAAATGAAATCATAACGAAAGACAAAGAAAATAAAAATCAATAGAAAATAACAGAGAAAAAACAACAAATGTAGGTAAAAACCAGTTTCGTTACAAGGTAAAAAAAATGTGTATTAACTTAATTTAAATACAAGATGTAGACAATAAGAATATTTTTTTAAAAAAATTATAAATTTAATTTTTGTAAAAAAAATTAAGATTTTTTTTAATTTTTTTTTAAATTGTTTTTAAAAATAATTTTTAAATAAAAAAAATATATTTACACATGTGGCGGACGAGTGTGTACAAACACAACCAACTTGGGTGGTTGAATGTGCCATGTCAGCACAAAAGATGCACAAAAATACGAAAAAAATGAGTTCAGGTGGGTAATAGAACCTTAGTTAAATTTAGGTGTGTCTATGAGATTTCAGTCATAGTCTAGGGAGTTACTTATGTCTTATCCCAATATTTAACAATATCAACTACAATATATATGACTAAAATTGTCACAATAAAATTTGTTGGTTTTATATAAATTGCCACCATTGTTGAAATTTAGCTATGTTATATTTGATCTTTTTATGTGGTAATGTATTTATTATAATACTTCCAACTTGGAGCTCCATTAGAAGTCAAAGATAAAAATAAAACATTTTCTTAATACCGAAATAAAATTAAACCCTAAGTCTAACGAAAGACAAAATTAGCATAATTTTAAAGAAAGAAGTATTGAAAATACCTCTGAATTTGGCGCAAATAATTAGTTTCGTCCTGAACTATTGGCAGCCTTAGAAACACTTATCTACTTGACTAACTAAGCCTACATACACCTCCGATTAAGCCCCGATATGTCATATGACATAGCAAGTTGTCTCAAACTCTTGTAGGGGCATATGACTCTTAATTAAAACCGATACAAGTGTTGAATACGCCCCTAAACTTGGCAAGAATTTATGGGTGTATTTAACTAATGTTGCAAGATCAGAGATGTATTTAAGTTCACTAAGTCAAGTAAAGGAGTCTTCTTAAGGCTTTCAATAGTTCGGAAATGAAACAAATAATTCACGCCAAGTTTAAGAGTGTTTTGAATACTTCTCTTAATTTAAATAGTACATGAACAAATTTGGTAACTTTTTTTCCTTTTTTACCCTTTCCCCTTACTAATTATCAAGAACTTCATTATCAATAGTAAATTTACCCATTCCATGTTTATTTAATATCTAATCGAGAACATCATCAATAAATTGGAGAAGATGGTATTATGATAAAGTTAATCTTCTTTTCTTTTTTGATTTTTTTTAAAGAAGATTAAAAAGGCTTTATCAAATAAATAAACATATATTAATTAGGCACGTTGAAATGAAGGAAAATATGTGTAGAAACAATTCTTAAAGGATATATTGACTAATCATTTAGGTTTTGTAAGTTTGTGTAAATATATTTCTGGAAAAGTTTTTTTTGGATAATGTTAGATTCAAGTTTAATGTTTTCTCCTAAATTGCTCAATTTTAAAAATAAAATATTAGATTGTCGTTTAGTATTCATAATAATTTACACAATTTTAAATCGTGATCCAACGTTTCTCAAAAGAATTGTGGATTTTCTCAAAAGAGATATTTAAATTATGATTTGAATAGTTCATAAGTCGTAAAGGAAATAAAAACATGATCATTTACTAAAGAGATGTTCCAAAAAGTCATACAATCAGAGAGTGACAGACGTTGTATTTTCCTTAAAGGGAAAAATAAAAATATTGTTGTAATGACCCTAAAGGTCATTTTTGAATTTATTTTTTAGAAAATTATCATTTTACCCCTCCCAATAATTGCCCTGAATCATTTCTAATCAATTTACGAGGTTGGTTTTGAAATTTGATTGAAAAGTTGTGAGTTTTAGAAGGTTTAAAGTTGTTGAAAATGGTTTTTTTGTAAATAAAAAAAAAACCAGAGTTTCGGGTCTCGAAATGCAATTTTGTTTGTTTCATCATCTCTGGAATCCAGAATTTGGTCTAAAAGTGTCGTCGTTTCATGTCTTATATTTGTCACATGGATTTGAGCCCTTGGGTTGAAAGTTTAAGTGAAATTTGGTCAAGAATTGACTTGATCAATATTTAAAGTTCAGACGCTCAGTTCGATTAGTTAAAATATTTTAAAATAATAATATTTGATCAACCCAATAGAATGGAAACGCAGTCATAGGTAATATTTGATCAACCCAATAGAATGGAAACGCAGTCATAGGTGAACACTCAAGTATGGAGGCAATTTGAAGCATAGTTTAAAATTAATTTGGATATATATATGGGACAAAACCTAACAAAAGTGCACCCACTTGGTTCATAAAGAAACTTTCTTCAATTTTTCTCACTTTATTTTCTTTTAAGTCTCTTTCCTAGACAAAGATATCAATTTTCTATTAAAAAATTTTAATTTTGAAATATTATTTTACAAAAAAACAAAAAAAAAAACAAAAAGAAATGGGACTAACATGGAAATCACTTGGTTTTTTGTAATACTCTCTCCGTCTCAATTTATGTGACACATTTCGCTTTTTGAGAGTCAAACAGTTAAAGTTTAATCGGAAATTTACGCATGAAATCTTCAATTTTTTTTAAATGAAATTTATATATTTGTAAACTGCGTAAAAATTACTATAAATCACAATAGTAATATTTATAAGACATATACAAAGTTTATGGTAAAAAATAGACTTGTTTGAATCTCAAAATCTAAAATGTTAGTTGGGATAGAAAGACTATATATTAGTTGTTAAATTGACTCATACTGAATTTGGACCGATTAATCTTGACCAATATAAATAAAATTTGACTTTAGTCTTTTCCTAGCAACTTAGAATAAAATCCATTATACTAAATACTATTATTATTCTTCCAACAACCACCATTTTAATCTTTTCCTAGCAACCCCCTCTCACATATTTTGTCATTTGTTCTTCTCTATTTATACTCACCACATATCCCATCTGCCACAAGAAGAAGAAGAAAGTTTTATAAGTTCACAACATTTTTTTTATTATCATAAATCTATATATACAAATAAACTCTAACCATTTTCTCTTCACTAAAATTTCTTCTATTACTTTTCTTGATCCAATGGCACCATCAATTAGTTTATGATGTTGGTTTTGAAATTTGATTGAAAAGTTGTGAATTTTGAAAGGTTTAAAATTGTTGAATTCGGGTCTCGAAATGCAATTTTGTCTGTTTCATTAGCTCCGAAATGCAAAATTTGTTCCATCAGCTCTAGAATGCTATTTTGTTTCTTCTATCAACCCAATAGAGTGGAAACGCAGTCATAGGTGAACACTCAAGTATGAAGGCAATTTGAAGCATAGTTTAAAATTAATTAATGGATATATATGGGGCAAAACCTAACAAAAGTGCGCCCACTTGTTTCACAAAGAAACTTTCTTCAATTTTTCTCACTTTATTTTCTTCAAGTCTCTTTCCTTAGACAGCCATCAATTTTCTATTAAAAAGTTAAATTTTAAA
>JAJONQ010001785.1:0-27959 GCA_036250385.1 Solanum microdontum | reverse complement strand
TCATACATATCAATGAATCATAGGTATTCGCCTCCCTGTTCATTATTAGAAGAATATAGGTATTCGCCTCCATATTCATTTTAAGGTGATATAGGTATTCGCCTCAATATCAATTTTAATGTGTAATATAGGTATTCGCCTCCACATCACCACAAAAGGATCATAGGTAATAGTCTTCATGACCAACATAAAGGTTAATGGGTAATCACCTCTTGCCTTGGGAGTCACACATACAAAAGGGTAATCACCTTACACTCCCCGATGCTTAATTAATTGGGAGTAAGGGAATGCACCACACATTCCTATCATGCAAAGGTCATTTAGGGGAATCACCACATGCCTCATCACATTTAATAGTCCTAAGACTTAGATTCATTTTAGATGAGCAAACCTTTCAACCTAGAATCATTCTATGTCAGAGAACCCTTCATGTCATATCATGCTCATGCCTAAAGCCATATCTAGAATTCTACATTAGACATTGGTATCATCATGGATCAAGTGAGACTATAACTTTGTGCATCTAAGCCTTCATAATGTAAACTAAGTAGGTATAGGCCTTCTACCACAATTCTATACTTTAATCTTCTAATCTCACATATAGACTTTACTCTCAAAACCTTAACATTTATAGTTCAATCATATTGGATTTACCTTCAAACCCTACTGATCAACATTCATTACTACAAGCTTTACATTCAAGCTTTACTTCTTGTAACCTTCATTCATACCTAGATTTCAAGGAATTCTAATCATATTCATCATTACTGGGTGATTCTAATCACAATTGATCATAAAGGTTCAATTTTAACTTTACAAGTCAAGATCAATCATATACAATAGAGTCCAGTTCAATTCATGATTATATGATCCTAACTTTGATCAATTACTACACAAAACATTGAATTATGAAGATCACCTAAGAACCTTCAACTTTGCCTCTAATGGCATAAACCCACAAAGATCACATTCATCAATTTAGATTAGGGTTTACCATAGAAATCACATGAATTCATCATAATATCACTAAACAAAGCTAAATAAATCATAATTGGGTGATATCCACTAGATTGGAATCACACCCAAACCCTACCCACAATGCAAGCACAACCCTAGCTAGAATTGGGTTTTTGATTTCACAAGTGGGGAAACTATGGGGGCTCTATGGGTGGAAGGACCCATAGATGATTAAGCTTCACATACCTTCAATCAAAGCCCTAAACAAATCTTGAATCAATGGTGAATTCGACCTAGTTGCTGCCCCTCTTCTTCTTCTTTTTCTTTCTTTCTAGAGAGAGAATATTTGGAGAGCGATTTGAGAGTTCTATGATGAATGAACTAATGAGTTAGTTTAGGGTCCTATTAAGCTTATATAGGAGGTAAATTAACTAACTAGCCGATTTCCCTAATCCCCTAATTAATAACTAACTTACTTCCCAAACACCTAACTAAAACTAAAAATCTTAAAAACTGGCAGCATCTACGCCCACCCATCCACGGACCGTGGATGGGTCTACTGGCCGTCCAGTGGTCTCGTGGTTTGCACCTGAGGCTTGTCTTGGCAGGAATCAACAGGCCTTGACCTACGCCCATGACCTACATGGCGTGGTTTGGTCTACTGGCCATAGATGGCCATCTGTTGGTCACACATTTTTTTCCAGATTTTGGGACTGTTTTGGGGTCCTCCTCAAGGACCCTTGGGTGGTCCTTGGGGAGTCGTACCCGAACGTTTAACCCCTAAAACCCCTATTCTAAGTACGGGAACAATTTCTTTTTATTTTAATCCTCATACGACACTCCAAAACTCCTACGAAAGGCTCTAGAACTCACTAGTTCAACTCGCTAAATTACAGGGTGTTACAGTATCCCCCACTTGGGAACATTCATCCTCGAATGACACTTTAAACACTTCTTAAAGTCAAAAATCTAAATTAGCAGCCCATTATTCATGCATTACATCTAAATGCACACAACCAACCAAGAGAACTTCAATTCAAAGCCAAACTCATTCAATGCAACTCAAGGGAGTAGGAAGTAGTTCTACCAACCCAAAATTGCATCAAAATCTATATCTACTCTTTTTAAAGGAGGGACTAACATCTCCTAACTAAAACATGCTCAATACACACACATGGAGCCTAAATGCAAAGTTCACCTCATAAAGAATTCATTCAAGAAGGAACCTTTCAACTCCACAACTAGGGCATGCTCACTATCAACTCATGAAGCCTATATGCCAATCCATACAAAGAACTACAACATGAGAAAAACAATGCATATAAGTCATTTATAACAAGACCTACGCATTTTCATGAACATGCATATAAGGAAATCATGGCAACACATAAAGCACACAATAACCCTACTAGATAGGCACACTATCCCCCACTTGGGAGTAAGCCTACACAAACATTTCTAATCATCATGCATACAAACAATAACTTCAAAGTCCAACATAACAAGTTACAAAAGACAAGAAATCCAGAAATTTACTAAAGCATAAAACACATACCGGAAGGGACATGAGGAGAGCACTCTTGATCTTCCCTAGATTGGAGAGTTTAAGATCTATTCTTCTTTGGAGCCTTGCCACCCAAACCAAGTGAACCAGAGGAAGGGTAGGGTTGGGACCTACGACGACTATCCTCTTGATTTCTAGAAATCTTAGGACAATGTCTTATCTTGTGGCCCAACTCACCACAACCAAAACAAACATTAGAGCCCGCTAAGTATTCACCCTCATGCCTTCTATTACACTTACTACATCACAGTAATAAAATCTCACTACCATCATCTTGAGACTTGGGGTTAGATACCCTCTTTTGGTTGGAAAGTTTTTGTTGTTGGGTCCTAGGTTGACCATATCCATCGGACCTAGCATTCGAGAAATCCCCATCATCGGTCCTATCCCTTTTTACCTCCCTATTCCCTTTCTTGAGCTTTTGTTCCTCAATTTGTTCGGCATGAACCATAAGACGTGAAATATCCATACTTGGGATGAGCATTGCCGAACGACAATTATTAACTACCAAGTCGGATATCCCCATAACAAATTTGTTCATCTTGGCCCTAGAGTCTGCCACTAAGGTTGGAGCAAACTTAGACAATTGGGTGAACTTAAGGCTATACTCCTTCACACTCATACCTCCTTGGCGAAGGTTAATGAATTCTTGCATTTTTCGTTCCCTCAACTCTAGGGGGAAAACTTATCAAGGAAGGCCGACTTGAACACTCCCCAATCAATTGGGCCCGCTCTTATGGGTCTCTTATCCTTCCATTGCTCATACCAAACTTGAGCTACGTCTTTCAATCGGTAGGCGGCTAGTCTTGCCTTTTCTTGAGAAGATACTCTCATGGCATCAACCACCTTAAACACTTCATCTATAAAGCCTTGTAAGTCCTCAACCACTTTAGAGCCATAGAATGTAGGGGAATTCATTCTTGTGAAATCCCTGATCCTTGAAGCGGTTGTAGTTGCATTGGGGTTCACATGAACTCTAGCATCCCTGGTGACTTAAGTCGCTAAAACATGGGTCAAAGTTTGGAGAGCCGACCTCTCCACATTGGTCATGGCCCCCTTATCATTAGGAACTTGAGGAGGAGCTTGTGGAGGAACTTGGAGAGGAACCTCTTTCTCCTAATCACCTTCCTCATTTCTCCTAGAATTAGCCCTCATATTAGCCATACCCTAAAAAACCATAGGGCACGGATTAGAAAAGGGCCTACTAAAGCCAAACTCTATGGCACGACCTAGAGAATGAAGAAGTGAGATTTCCTAAGCATCCAATAGTCTCCTATTCATAAATGTAGTGTGCTTCACATTTATGAACAAGACTCTACTAGACGTGGTTTGAGACAATCCTAGAACCATTCTAAACCTTGGGCTATGATACAAAGTTTGTCACGACCCAGGGTACACCCTAGACGCAACACGGAGTACTCGATCCCGAAGGGGTCTAATACAATCCCTTAGCATCATAACATAGGTAATAGAAAAGTATGGAAAATATAAAACTTCTTTAAGAACATACAATCGAAAACATCTTCATAAGAAAACAGAAGTCGTTACAAAATCTTTGTCTCAAACCATCTAACATAACTCTTGAATAAAACTTCTTGGGACGCAGCCCATACAATGTCTAAAACATAAAGAAATGACATAAAGGAAATAAGGATTCTTCCTCAAAGCTATGAGGACTCACCAATTCTTCAACTCTTCTAGATCCTTGGAAACCTAGCCTTCAAAGCCACTCAATCTCCTCAACTCTACATTTGATTAGAATGTAGGCAATATGTGTTAGTACAAAATGTACCAAGTATGAAAAGCTAGCACAACATCATAAGAGCTTATCAAAATGGTTAGTCAACATAAGACATAAGCATAAGAGATAATAACATAGTCATAACATAATCATCATAGTCATAGCATAATCATCATAGTCATAGTATAATCATCATAGTCATAGCATGGTCATCATAGTCATAGCATGGTCTCCAACATAAGCTTCATACAAACATAAGTCAACAAAAGACATAGTTAATGAGCATAGGAAATAAGTCATAATCATAATAAGCCAAGTTTTCAACATAAGAATATCATAAGCATAATTGGCTCTAAGTCATCTCTACCATAATAAGACCATTCTCAAGTAACCTTAAAAACATACAAGTGCAAAGCATGATAGCATCCCATAATACCACCCAAGCCAAGTATCCCTTTTTGGTCAACTTAATCATTGTCTATATACATGGTCTTTAAGCTTTTCTACCATAAGGGAACCATCCTCCTAAGTAACCTCAAAGCACACTTGTGCAATGTATTAAAGGCATCCCATACTACCCTTCACACTAAGCATAACTATCACGCCCCAAACTCGAGGGGCGCAACTGGCTCCTAATGCCAAAACTCAGGCTCGAGCCGACCCTGCTGAACCATTTGCTACTAGCGCATGGCAGCCACACGCAATCATGAAATCAAACACGTATATCTCAGCTTAAAACTAAGCCATCGGCCGGCAAGGCCCCTGTCAACTGATCTATAAAAGAAACAGCTACTCCCAGGAGATCAAATAAATAAATAGTGAACTAGCACAGAAGTCTTGATTGGGCCGTCGAGGTCACCATGATATCTATACCAAAACTAAAAGCAGGTATATATCAATACAATATATCAAACAGCTCACAAGCTTCTGCAAACCAATAGCATAGGCCAACATGGCCATAACGTAGCTATAAATCCCACACACTAGTCTGCAAGCCTCTAAGAGTAGTAAAGATTGGTGGGACAGGGCCCTAGCCTATCTATAAAGATATATACATCAAAAAGTAACAAACCTCCCAACTCTGGTAGCTCCGGAGGAAAGGGGACTAGCCAACCGGATAAAAGTCAATCCTGCTGATGAGGAGGTCTACTCAGTCGTCTGTCAGGACCTGCATGCATGGATGCAGCACTCCCAAGGCCATGGGGCATCAGTACAAAATAATGTACAGATTATGAAAGGCAATAGACTATGATGAGGTATCTTGATATACTGGAATAATCCAATAAATAAATCAAGGCTAAGATAAGTGTACTGACCTACTCCTAAATCTAAACTTATCCTAAATAATAAAACAACAACCTAACCAAGCCCCCATAAACTCGGCAGGTACAAACAGCACACAAGACCACCTACTTAAGCCCCCATAAGCCCGGAAGTTGCCGATCAGCCTATGTACCCCTATTAGTAGTCCCCTAGCCTCGTAGGCAGTCACAAAGCCCTCTTAGGCATTAATATAGCCCCATAGGTAGCACATAGCTATCTTAGGTATCAACGTAGCTTATAGCCCTCTTAGGTAACAACATGGCCCTGTAGGAAGCACACAGACTTCTTAGGCATCAATACAGCCCTGTAGGCAACTCATAGCCCTGTTAGGCATCCATATAGCCCTGTAGGCAGAACATAGCCCTTTTAGACATAGATCACATTCCTATAGCTAACCATAATAGCCCCAACGGCAATAATAACAATCCAACCGCTAAAAGCGAGCAATTTAGTTATAAGCAACCTATACAAATAGCCTCTAAGTCGTGTCCAACATAAGGACTCTACTAACTGAATAAGAATCCCGACAAGGGAGGATTATATCAACTCGAGTAGCCAACAATCAACAATCACGGCTACAAGTATATCAAGGATAACAACCCAAATACATTGCTTCTAAGCTTTAAGGAAACATGTCGTAAGTAGGGAATAGCCTTAACATATGTTTTTCGCTAAATTCACGTGGCCTAATGACTTTTACTCAATACTCCCTTGATACTACAACAAGGTAGGACCATAATCAACACACGAAAATAAAAGATACTATGACAATACTATAAAATATATGTATTTCCATCGCAAATTGCTATTTGCTGCTTATAAACGCTAGAGTCGATGAAAGAAGGGTCTTACCTCGATCATAAGGTCGTAATACGCTTCAAAACCTTCAAATATATCCAAACCCTTGTTGTCCCAACAATAAAGTGTGATATGCTACGCAATCGATAAAACAAATTATACCACGATGATGAGCCCAACGCGCAGAACAACTTTCGTCAAGGACTTAAGTCGAGAAAATCTATATTTCACTTGATCCTAGAAATGGGTTTCTCTAATTTCTCTGTTTTTTAGCTTTAAAATGGTGAAAAAAAATCGAAGGAGAAGATATATGTAACATTCCACCGACTTAGGGCCCCACCTCACGTGCTTGCTTGCGCAGTCCCACAAAAATGTGAATATCTCTCTATTCTGAAGTCGTATAAACGAACGGTTTGATGCGTTGGAAACTAGACTCGTAGACCTTTGATTTCATTGCTTACGGGGACCATAATTCTTAATAGATTGGGAGAAAACATCCGAGACATTTGACTCAAATTTCAGACAAATCTTTAAAAAGGAATTTACGGTAACTTTTGCCAACCTTTATTTTGTCACTTACCTAACTTCAACACTTGAGATACCACACTTGAATACTTAAAATATCACACAACACATCATTTTTAATTTATTACTCACCCTTTTTGTCTTTCCACGAAGATACGAGTTAATTTAGACGTTTTTAAAAGTCGGGGTGTCACATCCTTCCCCCTTACAAACATTCGTCCTCGAATGAAAAATCTGAATCACGCTGTTCAGTCCTTAGGAGTTGCCAAAATTTAGGCAGTGTATCCTTTGTAAATGTCACTATCCAGGAACCTAAAATGTAAAATTTCTAACCTAGGCGTCTTGCATGACAACATAAATAGCTAAGTGTTATAGCTCCACCACAACAGTGCGAGCAGATATACAATGACAACCACAATAATAATAATAAGCAATAGTATATATAGGTATCTTACCTTACTTCCCTAATATAAACTAAAATGGCATCACCCTGGGGTATGAAACAAGTGAGGATATTTGGACCTCATGTCATCCTCAGCTTCCCAGGTCACCTCTTCTCTATTTTTGTTCCTCCACAATACTTTAACCGAAGCCACCTGTTTGGTCCTCAATTTACGGACCTGCCGATCTAATATAGCAACTGGAGTTTCCTTGTAGGACAACTCCTCTATGATTTGAACATCCTCAACTGGGACAACCTGAGAAGGGTCTCCTACACACTTCCGTAGAATTGATACATGGAAAACTGGATGAACAGATTTTAGCCCCGAAGGCAATTCTAACTGATAAGCCACTCGTCCTACCCTTCGAAGGATCTAGTAAGGCCCAATGAATCTTGGACTAAGCTTTCCCTTTTTGCCAAATCGCATAACATCTTTCATAGGCGAGACTTTTAAGAATACCCAGTCATTGACGCAAAACTCTAAGTCCCTTCGTCACACATCTAAGTATGACTTCTGTCGGGTTTGAGCTGTTAGCAGCCTCTCCCAAATGAGCTTAACTTTATCCACTGTCTGTTGGACTAAGTCGGGTCCAATCAACCCTGACTCACCTACCTCGAACCATCCAATGGGGGATCTATATTTTCTCCAATACAAAGCCTCATAAGGTGCCATCCCGATGCTGGAATGATAACTATTATTGTATGCGAACTCTATAAGAGGTAAGTGGTCATCCCAACTCCTATTGAAGTCTAGCGCGCACGCCCGTATCATATCTTCGAGTGTCAAAATTGTGCGCTCAGTCTGGCTATCTGTCTGAGGGTGAAAGGGAGTACTAAGATTAACCTGTGTCCCCAGTCTTTTCTGGAAGGACTTCCAGAAGTTGGCGGTAAATTGTGTGCCTCTATCAGAGATAATAGATACTGGGACACCGTGTAGCCTAACAATCTCTCTAATATAGAGCCCTGCATAGTCTTTGGCCGAAAAAGTAGCCCTGACTGGTAAAAAGTGGGCTAATTTTGTTAGTCTATCAACAATTACCCTAATAGAGTCAAACTTGCGACGCGATTGAGGTAACCCTGTAATAAAATCCATATTAATTGCTTCCCACTTCCACAAAGGAATGGCTATCTCCTGAACTAGCCCAGCGGGCTTTTGGTGCTCAACCTTCACCTGTTGGCAGTTAGGACACTGTGCCACAAATTCAGCAACGTCCTTCTTCATCCCGTGCCACCAATAGATCTCCTTAATATCATGGTACATCTTCGTTGAACCAGGGTGAATAGAATAACGGGAATGATGTTCCTCTTCCATAATTCGATGTCGAAGCCCAGCAACATTTGGAACACATAATCGACCGCTATATCTAAGGACTCCATCTTTTGCTATATCAAATGCTAAAGAATGTGGATCCTGAGCCTTGGCTCTAAGCTTCTCTAAGCTAGGATCCTCTTGTTGCCGTGATTTTACTTCTACAACTAGAGATGATACGGTTGTATACTGAATTGTGACCCCACTATCGTCTGCCTCTAACAATCTGACTCCTAAGCTAGCTAACTGATGAATCTCTCGTGCTAGCTCCCGCTTCTCAACACCTAAGTGGGATAAAATACCCATAGATTTTCGACTGAGGGCATCAGCTACCACATTCGCTTTTCCTGGATGATATAAAATATCCACATCGTAGTCTTTCAGTAACTTAAGCCATCGACGTTGTCACAAATTTAACTCCTTCTATCTAAATATATATTGAAGGCTCTTATGATCTGTGAAGATGTCAACATAAACGCCATACAAATAGTGTCTCCAGATCCTTAACGCATGCACAACTGCAGCCAACTCTAAATCGTGGGTCGGATATTTCTTCTCATGCTTCCTCAACTGCCTTGAAGCATATGCGATAACCTTACCATGTTGCATTAGAACACATCCCAACCCAACACCAGAAGCATCATAATACACCACATAGCCTTCTGAACCGTCTGGTTATGCAAGAACTGGTGCTGATGACAACCTATCCTTCAGCTCCTGGAAACTGTGCTCGCAAGCCTCAGTCCACTGGAACTTAGCTGCTTTTTGAGTCAGCTTCATTAATGGGCCTGAAATTGAAGAAAATCCCTCTACAAACCTTTTGTAGTACCCAGCTAACCCTAAGAAACTACGAACCTCAGTCGGAGTCATGGGTCTGGGCCAAGTCTTTACGGCCTCAATCTTTTGTGTATCAACCGCAATGCCTGCATTTGATATAATATGGCCTAAGAAAGCTATAGAGTTTAACCAGAACTCACAGATAGAAAACTTTGCATAAAGTTCTCGGTCTTGAAGAACCTGCAGGACTGCTCATAGATGATTTGCACGCTCATCTTTTGAACGTGAATACACCAAAATATCATCAATAAATACAATCACAAACAAGTCTAGATACGGCCTGAATATACTATTCATCAGGTCCATGAACACTGCTGGGGCATTAGTTAATCCAAAAGATATTACCAAGAACTCAAAGTGTCCATATCTAGTTCTAAAAGTTGTCTTTGGAACGTCTTTCTCCCGAACTCGTATCTAGTGGTACCCTGATCTTAAATCAATCTCTGAGAAACACTTAGCATATTGTAACTGATCAAACAAGTCATCTATCCTCGGAAGGGGATACTTATTCTTTATAGTTGCCTTATTCAGTTATCGGTAATCGATACACATTCTTAGTAAGCCATCTTTCTTTCGTACGAACAACACTGGTGCACCCCATGGTGAAGCACTAGGCCTAATAAAGCCTTTATCCAGCAAGTCTTTCAGTTGATCCTTCAACTCCTATAGCTCAGCAAGAGCCATTCTATAAGGAGGGATAGATATGGGTTGTGTACTTGGTAGCATATCAATAGCAAAATCAATTTCCCGTTCTGGAGGGTTACCAGGGAGTTCATCTGGAAATACATCTAGAAACTCATTAACTACCGGAATAGACTGAAGAGTCGGTGGTTCTGCATCTATATCATGAACATGAACAAGATGATAAATATAACCCTTGGTAATCATCCTCCTTACCTTAAGATAGGAAATAAGCCTACCTTTCGGCGTTGTTGTATCGCCTTTCCATTCTCGAACTGCCTCTCCTGGAAAGTGGAATCTAACAATCTTTGTCTGGCATTCAACATTAGCATAACAAGATGCTAACCAGTCCATACCCATAATGACGTCAAAATCAACAATCTCTAATTCTACCAGGTCTACAGAGGTCTGACGATCGATAATTTCCACCGTGCAACCTCGATAGACTCTCCTGGCAATATTAGACTCACCAACTGGTGTAGATACAATAAATGGTCGATCTAATGACTCTGCTACTATACATAACCTCCCCGAAATAAATGGAGTAACATAAGACAAAGTAGATCCAGGATCTATCAAAGCATAAACATAATGGGAGCAAACAATCAATGTACCTGTCACAACATCTAGTGATGACTCTGAGTCTTGTCGGCCGGTTAATGAATATGTACCGTTCTGTCCACTACCAGAACTAGATGATCCCTCTCTGCCTTCGCCTCTACCCCTATGTGCTGAGGTATGGGTCCACGCCCTGTAGACTGTGCTGATGAGGAGGAACCTACTGTTGACCTGGTCGATTGACCTGTACCACCCTGACCTATGGTAGGGCAGTTTCTCCACCCATGCCCCTCTTGTCCACAAGAATAACAACTTGTGGAACCCTGTCTGCACCGCCCGAAATGCATCCTACCGCAAGTAATGCAACGCGGCGGGGATGTCCTAGACTGGCCTGAACCCCTCTGCTGCTGCAAGCCTGATGCTCGTGAACCCTCACCTAAGCCTGACTGTTCCTGATGATCAAATCTACTACCCTGGAACTGTTGTGATGGAGGTCTAGGTGGCCTAATAAAATATCGGGGTCTGGGACCACCCTGAAAATCTCCCTGTGAACCAGTGGGCCTAGCCCTCGTCTGTCTGTCTTTCTCTCACCCTCTATGCCCTGTGCGAAGGCCTGAATCCACAAGATATCCATATTATCATTTAGCACAACGGTAGAACAAGCCTCAATATAGTCTGAGTTAAGTCCTCCCACAAATCTACATACCCTGTCATGCATCGTATCAATAAATGTTAGTTCATATCTAACCAATGAATCAAATCTCAGCCCGTACTCTCGGACACTCATGCCACCTTGTCGGAGGTTCAAAAATTGGTCCACCCGGCCATCCCTAATCTCTCGAGGCAAATAGTGAACTATGAAAGCTTCTGTAAAGCTATCCCAAGTGGGTAGAGATGTATCTTCTCCACTAGATCTCTCCCAACTTTCATACCACAAAATTGCAACATCACACAATCGAAATGCTACTAACTCAACTGACTCAGTCGCTGAGGCATGCATGACTCTGAAGATCCTATGAAGTTGATCAACAAAGTGCTGAGGGTCTTCTCTGCGATCTGTCCCTGTAAACTGTGGAGGATTCAAGGCAAGAAATTCATGAACTCTCGAACTTCCGGGCCCTTCAGAAGGTCCGGCAATATCTGGTGCAACTGGTTGACACTATGCAGCTACTAACTATGCTAACATATATACTGCACTCTTGAAATCCTGTAGCCCTCGGAGGCTCTTGAAGCTACGGAGAAGCTATAGGGGGCTGAGAAGATGTCTCCCCCTGGGTCTCACAATGGGCCACCTCCACCTGTGGTACTTTGTCGGTACCCTCGCTTGCAGTTGTATCTAGCCCCTGGCTAGTTGTTGTCTGTCTAGTGTCAGACACCTCTATCTGCATACAAGTATCAATTATAAGCCAGAAACCTCAACCCTTCAGACACCGCTCTATAGCATGAGGTGAGCAAAAGAAGGATAGTCATTCTAACATGCCCGGCAGCTTCTTGCTTATCGAATGTGGTGCACAACACATTTATAAACAAGACTCTACTAGACATGGCTTAGAGACTCCCTAGTATACGACGTTGCTCTGATACCAAGTTTTGTCACGCCCCAAACTCGAGGGGCGCAACTGGCTCCTAATGCCAAAACTCAGGCTCGAGCCGACCCTGCTAAACCATTTGCTATTAGCGCATGGCAGCCACACGCAATCAAGAAATCAAACAAGTATATCTCAGCTTAAAACTAAGTCATCGGCCGACAAGGCCCCTGTCAACTGATCTATAAAAGAAATAGCTACTCCCAAAAGTTCATATAAATAAATTGTCAACTAGCACAGAAGTCCTGGTTGGGCCGTCGAGGCCACCATGATATCTATACCAAAACTAAAAGCAGGTATAAATCAATACATTACATCAAATAGCTCACAAGCTTCCGCAAACCAACAACATAGGCTAGCATGGGCATAACGTAGCTATAAATCCCACACACTAGTCTGCAAGCCTCTAAGAGTAGTAAAGATTGGTGGGACAGGGCCCCAGCCTACCCATAAAGATATATACAACAAAAAGTAACAAACCTCCCTATTCTGGAAGCTCCGGAGGAAAGGGGACTAGCCAACCGGATAAAAGTCAATCTTGCTGAGGAGGAGGTCTAGTCAGTCGTCTGTCAGGACCTGCATGCATGAATGCAGCGCCCCCAAGGCCATGGGGCATCAGTACAAAATAATGTACAGAGTATGAAAGGCAATAGACTATGATGAGGTATCTTGATATACTGGAATAATCCAATAAATAAATCAACGCTAAGATAAGTGTACTGACCTACTCCTAAATCTAAATTTATCAAAAATAATAAAACAACAACCTAACCAAGCCCCCATAAGCTCGGCAGGTACAAACAACACACAAGACCACCTACTCAGGCCCCCATAAGCCCGGAAGGTGCCAATCAGCCTATATACCCCTATCAGTAGTCCCCTAGCCCCGTAGGCAGTCACATAGCCCTCTTAGGCATTAATATAGCCCCATAGGTAGCACATAGCTATCTTAGGTATCAACGTAGCTTATAGACAACTCATAGCCCTCTTAGGCAACAACATGGCCCTGTAGGAAGCACATAGCCTTCTTAGGCATCAATATAGCCCTGTAGGCAACTCATAGCCCTATTAGGCATCCATATAGATCTGTAGGCAGAACATAGCCCTTCTAGGCATAGATCACATTTCTGCAGCTAACCACAATAGCCCCAACGGCAATAATAACAATCCAACCGCTAAAAGCGAGCAATTTAGTTATAAGCAACCTATACAAATAGCCTCTAAGTCGTGTCCAACATAGGGACGCTACTAACTGAATAAGAATACCGACAAGGGAGGATTATATCAACTCGAGTAGCCAACAATCAACAATCACGGCTACAAGTATATCAAGGATTACAACCTAAATACATTGCTTCTAAGCTTTAAGGAAACATGTCGTAAGTAGGGAATAGCCTTAACATACCTCTTTCGCTAAATTCACGTGACCTAATGACTTTTACTCAATACTTCCTCGATACTACAACAAGGTAGGACCATAATCAACACACAAAAATAAAAGATACCATGACAATACGATAAAATATATGTATTTCTATCGTAAATTGCTATTTGCTACTTAGAAAAGCTAGAGTCGATGAAAGAAAGGTCTTACCTTGATCTTAAGGTCGTAATACGCTTCCAAACCTTCAAATATATCCAAACCCTTGTTGTCCCAACAATAAAGTGTGATATGCTACGCAATCGATAAAATAAATTATACCACGATGATGAGCCCAGCGCGTAGAACAACTTTCGTCAAGGACTTAAGTCTAGAAAATCTATATTTCACTTGATCCTATAAATGGGTTTCTCTAATTTCACTATTTTTTAGCTTTAAAATGTTTTAAAAAATCGAAGGAGAAGATATATGTAACATTCCACCGACTTAGGGCCCCACCTCACGTGCTTGCTTGCGCAGTCCCACGAAAATGTGAATATCTCTCTATTCTGAAGTCGTATGAACGAACGGTTTGATGCGTTGGAAACTAGACTCGTAGACCTTCGATTTCGTTGCTCGCGGGGACCAAATATTTTAATAGATTTGGAGAAAATGTCCGAGACATTTGACTCAAATTTAAGACAAATCTTTAAAAAGGAATTTATGATAACTTTCGCCAACCTTTATTTTGTCACTTACCTAACTTCAAAACTTGAGATACCACACTTGAACACTTAAAATATCACATAGCACATTATTTTTAATTTATTACTCACCCTCTTTGTCTTTCCACGAAGATACGAGTTAATTTAGATGTTTTTAAAAGTCGGGGTGTTACAATAACCTTGAAGTTATCATAGTCATATTTACCCTACCTTGCTCTCAATACTAGCTTACTTCATAAGGACAAGGGAACTATCACCCTAGTCAATCATATCATGTCAAGGAAGGCAACTATAGCACTATCATATCTAAACATACATCGTATAAGAGAAAACATCTCATGAGTTGCCTTATCCTTAAGGCAAGCTTGTGCCATGCATGAACAAGACCCCATAATCCTACCCATGCTAAGCTAGGCACTTAGGTTCATCATTCATGTTCATCATCCCTTAACATCATTAAGACAAAGGTAATCACCTCTTACTCATGCATGAAGTGGAGAGGTATTTAGACCTACCTATCCCAAACTAGTAATGCTCATGTTCATAAATTCCCGAGGGAAATCACTTCAAGGCATACATGTTTAGTTCATCATGAAGGATAAGGAAAGTCACTCAAGCCCCACATATCATGGAATCATAACATCAAGGGTACTCACCTCTAGTCATGCATATCAATGAATAATAGGTATTCACCTCCATGTTCATTATTAGAAGAATATAGGTATTCGCCTCCATATTCATTTTAAGGTGATATAGGTATTTGCCTCCATATCAATTTTAATGTGTAAGGTAGGTATTCACCTCCACATCACCATATAATGATCATAGGTAATATTCTTCATGACCAACATAAAGGGTAATGGGTAATCACCTCTTGCCTTAGGAGTCACATATACAAAAGGGTAATCACCTCCAACTCCCCCATGCTTAATTAATTGGGAGTAAGGGAACTGACCACACATTCCTATCATGAAAAGGTCATTTAGGGGAATCCCCACAAGCCTCATCACATTTAATAGTCCTAAGACTTAGATTCATTTTAGGTGAGCAAACCTTTCAACCTAGAATCATTCTATATGAGAGAACCCTTCATGTCATATCATACTCATGCCTAAAACCATATCTAGAATTCTACATTAGGCATTGGTATCAACATGGATCAAGTGAGTCTATCACTTGGTACATCTAAGCCTTCATAATGTAAATTAAGTAGGTATAGGCCTTCTACCACAATTCTATACTTTAATCTTCTAATCTCACATATAGACTTTACTCTCAAAGCCTTAACATTCATAGTTCAATCATATTGGATTTACCTTCAAACCCTACTGATCAACATTCATTACTACAAGCCTTACATTCAAGCATTACCTCTTGTAACCTTCATTCATACCTAGACTTCAAGGAATTCTAATCATATTCATCAATACTAGGTGATTCTAGTCACAATTGATCATAAAGGTTCAATTCTAACTTTACAAGTCAAGATCAATCATATACAATAGAGTCCAGTTCAATTCATGATTATATGATCCTAACTTTGATCAATTACTACACATAACATTGAATTAGGAAGATCTCCTAAGAACCTTCAACTTTTCCTCTAATGGCATAAACCCACAAAGATCACATTCATCAATTTAGACTAGGGTTTACCATAGAAATCACATGAATTCATCATAATATCACTAAACAAAAGTATATCAATCGTAATTGGGTGATATCCACTCGATTGGAATAACACCCAAACCCTACCCACAATGCAAGCACAACCCTAGCTAGAATTGGGTTTTTGATTTCACAAGTGGGGAAACTATGGGGGCTCTATGGGTGGAAGGACCCATAGATGATTAAGCTTCACATACCTTCAATCAAAGCCCTAAACAAAGCTTGATTCAATGGTGAATTTGACCTAGTTGTTGCCCCTCTTCTTCTTCTTCTTCTTCTTCTTCTTCTTCTTCTTCTTCTTCTTCTTCTTCTTTCCTTCTAGAGAGAGAATATTTGGAGAGTGATTTGAGATTTCTAATATGAATGAATTAATGAGTTAGTTTAGGGTCCTATTAAGCTTATATAAGAGGTAAATTAACTACCTAACCGACCTCCCTAATCCCCTAATTAATAACTAACTTAATTCCCAAACACCTAACTAAAACTAAAAATCTTAAAAACTGGCATCATCTACGCCCACCCATCCACGGACTGTGGATGGGTCTACTGGCCATCCTGTAGTCTCGTGGTTTTCACCTGAGGTATGTCTTGGCAGGCCTCAATAGGCCTTGACATACGCCATTGACCTATGGGGCGTGGTTTGGTCTACTCGCCGTAGATGGCCATCTGTATGTCACACATTTTTTCCCGATTTAGGGTCTGTTTTGGGGTCCTCTTCAAGGACCCCTTGGGTGGTCCTTGGGGAGTCATACCTGGACGTTTAACCCCTAAAACCCATTTTCTAAGTACGGGAACCATTTCTTTTGATTTTAATCCTCATACGACACTCCAAAACTCCTACAAAAGGCTCTAGAACTCACTAGTTTAACTCACTAAATTATGGGGTGTTACAGTGTTGATGCAACGAGGTAAGGTTATAGCTTATACTTCTAGACAGCTTAAGGTGCATAAGAAGAACTATCCAACTCATGACCTCGAGCTTGCAGCAGTGGTCTTTGCACTTAAGATTTGGAGACATTACTTGTATGGTGTTCATGTAGATGTGTTCACAGACCATAAGAGCCTTCCGTATGTGTTCACCCAGATAGAGTTGAATCTTCGCTAGAGGAGATGGCTTGAGTTCCTCAAGGATTACGATATGAGTGTGCATTACCATCCTGGTAAGGCCAATATAGTAGCAGATGCTCTTAGTAGACTATGTATGGGTAGTGTAGCACATCATGAGTAAGAAAGAAAGTAACTAGCAAAGGATTTTCACAGACTTGCTCTCTTAGGAGTTTGTCTTATGAGATTATTAGATGGTGGTGTAACAGTTCAGAATCAGTCAGAATCTTCATTGGCAGCGGAGGTTAAGGTAAAGCAAGACAGTGATCTGATATTGCTTCTACTAAAGGGAGCAATCCATCAGCAGAGAATTGAGGTTTTCTTCCAAGGGGGAGATGGGATGCTTCTCTATTAGGGTCGATTATGTGTTCCTAAGGTGGGTGAATCGAGACAACAAATTCTTGCAGAAGTCCATAATTCCAGATATTCTATTCATCCAGGCGTCACTAAGATGTACCGTGATCTACAGGAAGTCTTCTGATGGAATTTTATGAAAAGGGATATAACGGATTTTGTGGCTAAGTGCCCTAATTGCCAACAAGTGAAGTTAGAACAGCAGAAACCAGGAGGTATGACTCAAGAGATCAACATTCCTACTTGGAAGTGGGAAGTGATCAACATGGACTTCATTACATGTTTAGCTCGTACTCGAAGACAGCATGAATCCATTTGGGTGATAGTTGATAGAGTTACTAAGTCTGCGCGCTTTTTGGCTATTAAGACTACGAATTCGGAGGAGGACTACGCCAAGCTTTACATTAACAAGATAGTCAGGTTGCATGGAATTCATTTGTCTATCATCTTAGATAGAGATCCTCAGTTTACCTCTCATTTCTAGAAGTCATTTTGGAAAGGTCTTGGTACTCAGGTTAACATTAGCACAACATTTCATCCACAGACAGATCGTCAGGCAGAGCGTACCATTCAGACCTTAGAGGACATGTTGAGAGCTTGTGTGATTGCTTTCAAGGGTTGTTGGGATGATCACCTTCCTCTTATAGAGTTCGCCTACAATAATAGTTACCATTCCAGCATTCAGATGGCCCCTTATGAGGCATTGTATAGGCTTAGATGTAGATCTCCAATTGGTTGGTTTGAAATAGGTGAAGCACCATTGATAGGGACAGATTCAGTTCATAATGCTATGGAGAAAGTGCAACTCATTAGAGATAGACTAAGGACAGCCCAGAGTCACCAGAAGTCCTATGCAGATGTAAGGAGAAGGGAATTAGAGTTCCAAGTTGATGATTGGGTTTTCCAGAAAGTGTCACCAATGAAGGGGGTGATGAGATTTGGAAAGGAAGGGAAGCTCAGTCCTATATATGTAGGCCCTTACAAGATCTTGAAAAGAGTTGGTAAAGTGGCTTATGAGTTAGAGTTGCCAGCAGAACTAGCAGCAGTGCATTGGGTTTTCACATTTCGTTGTTGAATAAGTGTGTGGGTGATCCAGCATCTATATTACCTTTAGAAATTATGGCGGTGAAAAATAGTCTCACTTATAAAAAGGTGCTAGTTGAGATTCTTGATCGTCAGTTTCGAAGGTTGAGAAACAAAGAAGTCACTTCAGTTAAGATTTTGTGGAGGAATCAGTCAATAGAGGGAATTACTTGGGAAGCAGAAACAGCCATGAAGGCCAAGTATCCTCGTCTCTTTCCTTCCGACTCCATTCCAACTTGAGGTAATAGTTCCTCTTCAATTTTTCAGTCATTCATGCGCACATTCAGTCTTAGTATCATGTTCCTTCAGTTTGTACTTGCATTATTAGCGTATTTGCATGTCCTTGGAACTTAGTTAAGTCAGAAATCAGTTTCTAGAAATTAGTAGTAGGGCTTGCAGCTCTTTCCCTCCCTATCCAACTAGTTTAGACATCATTCAAGGATGAATGTTCCCAAGGGGGAGATAATGTAACACCCCATATCGGAAAACAAACCGAACCAATAGATTTCCAGGAGAACTGCAACCTATGGTTGCCACCCACGGACCGTAGGGTGACCCACGGTCCGTCCTGGTGGTCCGTGGATGGCCACCTGTAGCCCTCCCTAAAACCCATCCTCTGAAGTCGATTGATGGACTAATAGGACGGATCGTGGATCAGTTCATGGATTGTCGATCAGTCCATAGGTCGAGACACTCAAGTCCCCCACAACCCATCCTCTGAAGTCGATCGACGAACAGACAGGACGGATCATGGATCAGTCCACAGATCGTCGATCAATCCGTAGGTCGAGACCATCATGACCCCCCAGAACCTATCCTCTGAAGTCGATCGACGGACTGACAGGACGGATCGTGGATCAGTCGACAGACCATCGATCAGTCCGTAGATGGCTTGAGCAGATCTAAAGTCAGGAGTCGTTTGGTCTTTTCCTTGTGTGTTGGACCCCTAAACTACGTCGTTTAACCCCTAAACTACATGGTTTTGGTCAGTTTTGGCCTAGTAAACTAATTAGAACTTACCCTAATCAACTATTCACCAAATATTCATCAAACTTAGAGCAAAAAAAAAATAGTCGACCAAGCCCTTGTTCAAGAACGCAACGAGTTTTCATCAGTTCCAGCCCCGAAATAGAAAGATTTCTCCGTGAATTTCGTCACCAGGTATGTGGGATTTCACTAATGGGTTCCTTCCACCCATTAGGTCCCTAGATTTCAGTCAAAATCTTGATACCCTTAATATTATATATACCTAGTGTTTCTTCAATGTTAGAAATTGAGGGTTTTAGCTGTTAGAATGATCCAAATCAGATTATCATGATTTTTGTTTATTTTGGGTAGATTCTTTCATAAATTCAGAACCCTATCTATGTAGCTTTTTTAGTTCATGAATTACACATGCTAGGCCAGTGATTACAGATATACAAGCTTCAGTTTACGAATGTCACATTATCAGTCATAATTGTTGCATTCTAAGAGGTTGCATGTCAGTAACTGAGTTATCAAGTACTTCACATTTCAGTCATAAAATTGCTTATATACATTCTAATTGGGAGTAGATTAATACCTAGTGGTCTAGGGTTCAGCGTACCCGAACAGTCCCAAAACTATGTGCCCCCGTAGGGTTATAAGTCCCCTTTATGGGCATTACATTTTAGTGATCACACCATTTATGCCTCTATACCTCTGGTAGGGTACATTAGGTCCTCTCGATGGGGCGTATACATCGAACTCCACATTTACCTCATGTGGTTTTATGTCGGTTATTAGTAGCTCCCTTACAGTCAGATTATATTGCATTGACCATGTTATGAGTTACAGTCAGATTTCAGTCTCAGCGTGTTATAAGCATTGCCATTGCATCCAGTTAGTTCATGTTCAGTATTCTCAGTATATTATCATGCTTATCTCTTATCATTGCTCAGATATATTATTTGGTTCAGTTATTTTTATTCTTCAGATTTATTCTATCTTGCATTCACAGTACCTTTCAAGTACTGACGCATACTCTGTGCTACATGTTCTCATGATGTAGGTTCAGGTTCTCAGTTTTCAGAGCACGGATAGATCGGTTCCGGATCTTGAACTCAGCAGTTTCAGTGGTGAGTCCTCATTCTTCGAGGATGACAAAAACATGATTCCTTTGCTTTTAGTCTTTAGTTTCAGTTTTTGCTAGATTTAGCTGGGACATGTCCTAGCACTTCTAGTCAGTTAGAAGCTATTTTCAGACATAGTTAGATTCAGCTTTAGCATTTGAGTTTGACCTTTCAATTGTTCTTAAACTCTCAGTTTTATATATTTAGATAGTTTATGGGTATTCCCCATCATTGCAGTTTGTCTTATGATTTAGATTCCACACAGTATTTTCTTACTTCAATTTATTTAGTATACTTATGATATGCCAGCAGGGTTAGCTTGGGGTCACTTGTGACCCTAGGTCCCGTGTCCACGTTTTGGGGGTTCCTTCAGGGAGTGACAAGAATGTTTTTATACATTTGGGAAAAATTATATAATTGGGAGACGTATTGAGCACCGATATAGGGGAGAGCTCAAACAACTCACAACCCCCATAAACCATGTCTTTCCAACATGGGTATAAGATCATACTTTTTAGATGAGACCTTAGATCCTTCGAGCAAAGCTTAGTGGATTAACTTAGTTGAGGTGTTTAAATATCTCGACACAATATAGGACAGTTCAAGCAGCATGGACAAGATGTTGTGTCATCACGTACCTCATAAATATAGTTTTCGATTATATAATATCCCAATAGAGTTAAAGTGTATAACTTATGTATCAGTTATTATGTTGAGTTTCAGAGATGAGTAAGTACTTTTGTAAAGTTTAAATGTTTTCATTCCTTTAATTCTTTACATTCAGTTGAGTTAATTTTATATCTATTACAGTCCTTTCATTCAGTTACTTTGCTTTGAATATATTAAATACTGGTACATTCAAATGTACTGATTTCATTCGACCTGCATCTTATTATGATGCAGATACACGTGTTCAAGATCATCGACAGGCTTTTCGTTGAGATCACTTTGCACTTCAGATAACTTTGGTCAACCTCCTTGAATTCTGGGGGACTTCACAGTTTCTTAGTTAGTTGTCATAAGATGTCATGGGTCTTGTCACGACATTCATCTTAAGTAATAGTGTCACGACCTGAGCCTACACCCTGGACATGGTCGGCACTCGAGAACCATTTCTGGTCCCCAAGCGAACCCTCACTCTGGTTGACTACAAGCAGAAGACTAACTCAAGCATACAAAGCTTAAGATTGAATAAAATTCATCGAACTCTATTAGAAAATCTTTAACTCAAAAGATTAACTCTAAATAAAATAATATATTCAACTCGCCAGAAATAGGCAACTCAAGTCTTTAAAACATTTAATAAAATAAATGATTAGACTTCTCAAACTCTATTGTCTATCTTTGAAGCCTCTAACTGACAAACATAGAAGTTGGGACAAGACCCACGACATCTTGACGAAACTGAAAAGTAAATGAAATCATGCGGAAGCAAGGAGGCTCACCATAGCTAACTCGAACTGCATGCGACATCAACGAAGTGCATGTTGATGATCCTAAGTACCTATATTTGCATCATGAAACGATGCAAGCTAAATTGCTCAGTACATGGAATGTACGAGCATGTAAGGGGAATTCTAAAGCATAAACATAAGCTTAAACTGGTGGAATAGAAACATACTTACGTCTTCTCAACTCACTCAACTCAACTCAACTTAAAGAAATTTAATTCAATTCAACTCAGAGAAAGTAGGGCTCAACTTAATGATAAGATATTCAACTCAGTGAAATAAGGCTCGACTCAATAATAAGATACTCGACTCAGAGTACTCAACTCTTGATACTCAACTCAATATAAATCAACAATACATGCAATATATGGAAAGCTTTTAAAATAATAGAAAGCAACTCAATGTATTGAAAAATGCAATAGTAACTCAGTTTGTATGCAAGGATACAAGATAAAATCTGCTTGTATATGAAAATACAAAGTAAACTCTTCGTATATAAGAATACAAAATATCTCTGTGGGAGTTTCTCTAACCGACAACCATCACTATGAGCTATGTGATGATACAACGTCTTGCCGCAAGCTGTCAGGGCCGTCCTATACTTTATCGGGGTATAGAACCTACTCACTAAGTGGATCAACTAGTCTATGCTAAAAAGCATTAAGGAATCACCTAAAAAGTATGACCCTTTTCTACCCATGTTGGCTACACAATTTATGGGGACTGAGAATTATATGAACTCAAACTCGTCCCTATATTGGTGCTCAATACTACTCCCAAAATGTAACTAGCTCATATATTTAAAAACATAAATCTTTATGTGGTTTCAAATTATTACTCAAAATCTTCCTCTTAAAGAGATGTTACTCAAACTGCTCAAAACTCTTTTGGAAATCTCAGTTTCCTTCTCTTTTAAATGTGAAAACATTTACTTTTGAGAATACTTAATTCCCATATATCATTTTAAAGAAAATTAACTCGACTCTACTCTTTCTCAACTCAAGTGCTCAAGTCTTAAAACAATTTTACAAAAATATTTGTAAAAGACTTCTCATAATAAAGTTCATGTTGAATTATGGACGTGAACGACTCAATTCAAGGACTTCATGGTAATATGTAATAGTCCCATGATTAGGAATAAAATCTCAAAAGGTATTAGGAACGCAATACTCAAGACTTAGAACTTTCAAGATACTACTCCTCTCAAAGATGCTCAGTTTACGAAGTTCATGCGAAATTAATGGGCATGAACGACTCAACTCAAGGGTATACATAACAATATGGAACTCGTGTATATGACTCTTATCCTTCTCATACTTACTTCCTCAAAGCTTAGTTCAAATCAATAGTTGATCTCAAGGATTCACAATTGAACTCAAAGACTTTCTTGAAATTTACTCTTGACTCTTTCTGGAATTTGAATTATGAATTCAAGATCTAGGATTTATGATATGAAGGATCTTGGTGATAGTGTAGACTCATGAATAAATTCTTCTCACTCTCATGCTCACTTACTTGAGTCTTGAAACAAGTTATTTGAATTTGCAAAAGACTCCTCAAAAGATTCAAAGGGACTATCTCAAAATGTTCGGAAGAACTCTCAAGGCTTAACTCTTAACTCTTCCTTGAATTTGAATTATGAATTAAAGGTTATTATTCAAGTTATGAATGATTTCTAGGTGTTTAGAAGTAGTTTAGATTTTTTAGAATCAAAGGGGAGTAAAGGTACCCTTCGAAAGAACTTAGACGGACAAAACAACAGAGAACCGGGTGGGGGTAGGTGACCCTGGCACACTGAGTGGTGCAGGGCGCCAGCCCTCTACCTACAGAGGTGAGGTTGGGGACGCACTAGTTGGCGCAGGGCGCCAAGCCCCAACCCAGAAAACCCTGATGCCTTTTCTTGCTCGTTTACGGACCCTAACTCGCCTAGATTAGAACGGTTTCTTCCCCAATCACTTGGACTCGATTTCTCAACACAAGTATAGACTAACATACTCAATACGTCCCTCAAAACACATACTTTCATCTCAAGAAATCATCAAAACCTCAACAAAAAATGATTTAGAATGAAACTTCAAGAAGACTTATCAAGAACTTAAAACTTTCAATCTTTATGGACGAAATCGAATATGAAAATCATGTTTGGCGTGTGGGTGAACGAAACCAAAACCATGGAAACTTACATATCTCTTAGGGATAAAAGCCATGGCGAAAATCCGCAACAAAACTCAAGAACCTTGAAGAATGCCTTGATCCTTTCCTCTTTTCTCCTCATTTCTCTTCTTTTCTCTTCCTGAACTCTTAACTAAAACCCTAGGCATTTATTAGGATTATAAAACTGAACCTAATAGTATTAGACCCTTAATACCTTACTAAAAATAAATTAAATCTGATTGAGTAAGGAAAAGACCAAAATACCTCTTACTATTTTCGGGTAACTTTCCTTATTTGGACAGCCCGACTTCAAATGGGTATATCTCCCTCATATGCACTCGAAATTTAGCAAACTCTGTGGCGTTGGAAAGATAATTCGAAGACCTTTCATTTGATACCTTATGGGCCACCTAAATCATCATGTACGGAAGATTATGGTCATTTGAAGTTGACCCAAAACATAGAAGAACTTAGGAATGACTTCAATGAATTCTCTCTATTTCTTTTTGGGACACAAGGTGCTACATCTAGTTACCTTAACACTTAGGAAAAAATTAAATTCCTTGGTAAAAGCTTACTGACTACGAAGGATGGTTCAAGTCTTAGCTCAAAAATTTTCAAGGGTGTTACAAATAGAGGCTTCATAGTTAGAGTTGAGAAATCTTTGAGTATTTTCTTTTCCTTGAGATGTTTTTGCAAACTATTATACTTGTGTTGTTTAGTATTTTAAGACATTTTGAGTTGAGTTTTTACTTTGAGTTTGAATGTTCAAAAATTTTGTTTTAGACCCTTTTATTGCTTTAGTAAGTCTTACACTAAGTAGTCATCCAGGCCAAGGGTTCACTTGTGGACCAGGAATGGTTTTTGAGTGCATGCCATGTCCAGGGTGTAGGCTCGGGGCGTGACACCGCCACAACGTACAACTTTCTATACAACGATGCTACTCACCAATGGTAGTAAACCATGACTTTAGATGGCTACAAGTTTTCATTTCCAAACATAATATGTTTAACCAGTGATCCTTATCATATAGGTGCATCTCAATAACAATCCATCAAGAACTCTTATTACCATCATTCCCACTAGCCCTTGCAATCACCGAAAAGTCAACCTTATCATCGACATGACACCTCAAACTAGTAATACCAATCCAAATGACTAACCCAATTTTATACGTACTTTCTTACTAAAATGCTCAATTGCCTTCACACAAGTATACTTGTTGAGACTTCCTTTACCCTGAAACTTTTCATTTCAATATCAACCCTCTCCTTTGGAGCTTATGATGAAATCACCCATTCTCATTTAAAATCCTCTGAATATTCATGACAACCTAAATGCGTTAAAACCGTATCAAAGATCCACCACGAATATATTTCTTAAAAATAACGCTTAACCTAAGCTTCCGTAGTAACAACCTAATTAGTTTCTCTAATGTGAACGGAACAATGAGTCTCATTATACGACAAGGTGATACGGCTGATAATTGCTAAAGTAGTTAGTATTCACATTTGACAATCGATATATCTATTTTGATATACCAGTAGTGCCACATCGTAAGAGTCCATTAGATCCACCACTAGAGCACATTATACCACCTAGAAGATCATATCCCAATGGCCCATACATTTCTACCCATTGAGTAGCTGCAAAACATTACCAACTCCATTTGGTCTCTAGCCCAAAGCGACATGCATTCTTTCATAAATCAGGTCGATATCTAAAGTAACACACTTCATGACTATAACCAAGTAACATCAGCTCGATTTTAGTAGTCGTGTCCTTGACCTTTTAGATATACACCAAATCTATGGACCATGTAGGAATTATGGCTTCCGTCAACACAACATCATTCTCAATTCCATTGTTTCAAGAGTAGAACAAAGTCATCTCATCTTGCTTGTTTTTTATGAATTTGTTATACTCTAGAAACAATGACATTGAGACTTGTATTTCCTTTCAAATATGTTGTTATACATTAGAAGTTTGTACACGTGACAATTAGGTATTGGGGTTATAAAGTTATGTTGGTTATGTTTTCTTCATTATTATTATGTGCTAGACTTTCATTCTTGTTTTACTTCTGCATTTAATGTATATTTTGGGTTATAGGCTAACTTGCCTTGATGGGATAAAGCAAGTGGCATCATGTTCATTTTTGGGTCGTGACAGAAGCATATATAAGTTCACTAATGTTTGCAATATAACTGAAACCATATCATCTAACATTTTTAAAATAAAATTATCATTTTTCTAAAAATAAATTTTCAGATTGAAATACAAGAGATCGATCATAAGTTACGAAACAAAAATCATCATAATAGGCATCAATCATGAAAATTCTCCTTTATCAAAATCTCCTCACTCACATAAAGAAATTAAACTAATTAACAAACCGGAAAGTAAAAATAATTGATTATAAGATAACTTTTATTTTGCATCTTCGAAAGAAATTTTTAAATCCCTCCAGCCAACTCACTTCAATTGTTACCTCGAATATTTCCTGAAAAATAAATAGACAAAATAAAATTATCAAAAAAAATAATGATATATGTCAAAGTGAAATATAAATGAATATTTGCTCACCAAAATTTGGATTTGACTTCAGAAGGCGCAAGAAACGATCAATTGGTTGACCATTCTCAACATATCTTAGGATCATATGGATTACTACAAATTGATTTGTATAATCAATTTTGCAATTTAATGCATTAAAATAAAATATATAATTTAAAATTTTGTACATCTAACAAATTAATACAAAAAATACTAATATATTAAGTGTATAAAAAAATATATGATTACACTATCTATGGTTCTCTTGCTACGTTAGCACCCACTGGAGCATTTGAAAATCGATGATTTATATCCAGATGTTCATTTTCAATGACTTCTATCTGCATTCATTTTTATAAAATAATATAAGAATAATATAAATATGTTATGATGTACTACTGAACAGTTACATATGCTAAAATTTCCACACTAAGATAATTATTTTGAAAAGAAATTTGCTTAAATTTTAATTTATGAAATTATTAATATAAATTAGAGATTAGATATATACTCCTGAATGCGAAGAGGATCCACGAGATGATCCTGGCATTCTTCCTCGTCTGTAGTTTGCCTGCATTTATTTAACATGAAAATTTAAGTTCCCTAATAGTGCTAACAGATGTTTGGAGGTACTTTTGTCATTTCAGGTTCTTGGTATGATTTGGCTCAAAAATTTATACCCTTGAACGACGAGCTCTTCCAGTTGGAATTGCTGAAGAAATGATTCCTTCGTTAGAGTTGATATTATATCTCTGCGAATAAAGAAACAAGAAAAAACAATAAATATATGAAATTTTAATGTTGAATTAGCATTACTAATTAAAATAAATAATTTTATTATCATTTTTAATTACTTAAATGTAAAATTAATAAATTAAAAACTTTTTTCTTCTAAGTTGCTTTTCTCAAATTTACTTATTTAGCTAATTTAAATTAAAAGAATAATAAGATTCCACTACAATAAAATACCTCTAGAGGTAAATTCTGGCCCATATTAAATGAGGTTTCAGGAACAAAGTTAAACATATCCCTGGCATAAAATTAAATATTTTATAGAATATAAAATGAAATGATATATAAATAAAATAAA